>NIPQ01092277.1:0-23170 GCA_002806875.1 Lepidotrigona ventralis hoosana | reverse complement strand
CCACCACCACCTCCACCACCACCACCACCGCCGCCGCCACCGCCACCATCAACACCTTCAACACATCCATCGCGCTTACACGCTCATTGCATAGCTCAAACTTGCACTATATGTTCTCTTAATCTTTAAAATAATAGTATGAAAAATAATATTGGGAAAAATGTTGTTTCATCTTGTTTATTGCTTTTATTTACTTTTTCTACAATCTTTTTATAGCAGTATTTTCATATTAAAAATCATGGAAAAAATTATCTTTCAATAATACATTGATATTTTCTTTCCTATCATCTTAATAATGTTGTTATAGAACAAAATTCATGATGAATCGACCTAAATTTTATGACGAAATGATTCAAAATTTAAAAATTCAAATGGACTGTAGGTATAAAAACATTAAGATAGATATAGAAAAAGATATAAAAGGCAATTAGTAAGTAATAAGTAAAATTTACTTCTTCTTATTATATTATTATAAGCATATACTTAAAATAATATGGGACTTAAAACTAAAACTTTGAACAATTACAAATTGCTCTGCATTTGTTACTCCATAACATTTGCTTCAAAAAGAAAAGAAAAATTTTCTAAATTATCGTTATAGTTAAACAGAGCATTATGCCTAAAATACATGTATTGGTTTCTAATAAGAATATAGTGGGAAAATGTTCCTATATTGTAGTTTTGCAAATCAAACAAAAAATCAATAATCACTTTTGAAACTTATTTAGTTTGACAAAAGCTCAAGATTCAAACAAGTGAAACAAAATTATATTACTAATATGTTTATCAGCTGTGATTAAAAAATATATATTTTGGTTTATTCATACATCAGTTTTAAAATTATATTATTTATAAAATATTCGTTTTCATATATCTTTTTGATACAATAAAAATATTTTTTCATCTAAAATATAGTACGATGTCATTTTGTTGTGTTTCTTTTACATGCAATAAAATTAGAGCAGAGATGTTACAATGTTTATTGATACTTTACTTATAAAGTAAAATTTAAAACCTAATACTAACTCCAGTGCTTTATTTATAATATTCTTTATAATATTTTTAATATTTCTAACAATTCCTATTTTATATAAAATAGAAATTATTTCACAAACTACAAGTGATATTTCACTATAAATATATTACATGAATTATTTAAATATACTAATATAAAACATATGAAATGTATGCATATTTTGATATTGGAGTTTTAAAACATTATAACAATATAATATTTTTGTTTTCCTTAAAATGAATTATAATTTTTTATCTTTACTTTACTATATGTACTTTTTAATTATCTATACAAGGTTTTATTTGTTTTCAATATTCTCAAGTTTTATTGTTTATAAAACTTTGTAATGTGCAATTTTGGAAACATTATTAAATTATAATTGTGTTCTTAACATAATACAGAAGTATAAATAGTAAATTCAGTTTAATCATATTTGCTTAGAGTGCACAATTCATCTACAAAACAATACAGTTATGGTGCTAATATTACAGATACAATGTTTTATTAATATTATTCCAGTAATTAAGCTCAATTAGCATTTATTATTAGTGTAATTTTAAAACAGAGACAAATTTTTGTCAAATTTTCAAGTACATTAAGTACTTCATCTTGTATCGTATAAAATATGAAAGACATATAATAACGATATGTCTTTAATACAAATGTAAACAAAATATTTATACTACATAATATTAAGTATTCTTAGTATAAAAACGATTCTATATATTATTATGTATTAAATATTTGTAAAAATACTATGATGTCTATGTTATATTCGATAATTAACATTTTAGAAGCGAAATCGATTTTAAAATATATCTACAGGAATACAATTGTGTACAACTCTATTTACAAGTTACTATTAACTCCTTCATATTTAAATTGTTAACATAAATAGAATATCTCAATAATATAATGTAAAACATAAATATACATGTATCAAACATAAATTTAAGCAAGCTATAATTTTGGAATGGCAGAAGATAGAAAAACTTCATGAAACGAAGTTAAATAGTTTTAAATGGTGCATGATCTTTATCAAGTTAAAATTATCTGAAAATTCTTTTTTTGCACTATACATTTTTTTTTTAAACACCAATTAATGTATCTTTTTGTCTATAAAATTATCTATAAAAAATGTGGTAAAACATACTTTAGTCAAAAATTAATTAAATTAAATTGAAAAATATTTTAACTTCAATTTTTACTTCAAACTTAGCATATGATATGATATGGACAAGAAAAGATATAACACAATAATTTTGCATTTATATTTTCGTTTCTCTTATATTAAATATATTAAATAAATTTTAATTATACTAATAGTAAATTAAAATTAAAATATTTTTAAAATTAATTTCAAAATTTTAGCTTGATCCAGTTACATAGAATATCCAATCTTACATATGTACATACATATATAAAATGTACATCATTAATTAACATAATTCATAGCATACTCATTATGTTAAATAGACTGCGGAGTTTTATACATTTAGAAGAAATTTTAAAATGCAGTTGCACAAAATGCACATAATATAAAAAAAAATACATAGAATATTCAGTGTATTGTTTTCTATACTACATAAAACAATTTTCTATCGAGTATGTATTTTCTTATTTGTTTCTTCAAGGATGAATTTGCATAAAAATCCGCAGTTTAGTTATAACATACTCTAATCTTTTTAACAGTTTTGTAAATAAATTACACATTTTATATATTCTTTTGCATGAATAAGCATTTTCAGTGTTCAGAAAAGATTCAGAAATATACTTACTACTAACTTGATATCATAGCTTTATATAAAAATTAATATTGTTCATTTAGAAAATTCAATCAAAAATTATAATTTTACAAGTAATGTTTTGCATTGCATTATTAAAATATTCTTATATAGAATACAATTAATATACTAAAATTTATAATCAAGATTATAAAATGAAAATCGATTCTAAATTATGTATTTCATATGGTTTGATGAAATGTAACTGCTATTTGATTAATTATAATTTTTATTCTTCTAAAAACAAACACATATAAACAAAAGAACAAACTTCATGGTATTTAACTGCTCATAACTCAAAAGAAGTATAACTCAAAAAGAAGAAAAAGTTTGAATTTAAGTTCTACAAAATTAAACATGCATACATATACAGTTTTATAATTTTGTAATAACCATAAATATTCTTTCTAGCGTATAATAATATTCCATTTATTAAAAGTTTTATAAAAGGTAACTCTGCATTTTTTAATTAGCAATTTTATCAAAAATTTATTCATTAAATAAAAATTAATGTTTAATTATTAAAAAATATTAAAAATAGTAATGTTTAATAATATGTTAGATATTTGATCAAAAAGAATTTTCATATTCAGTAAAAATAAATTCAATGCTACATATTAAAATATCAATAATACATAGAACGTAGTATTTGATTTAAACAATACGATAATATATCTTTTTTGTAATATTACATTTCTGTTGGAATATATTATGTAAAGAACAATTTTTTTATGTGTTAAAAAAGTTGCACTGTTTGTTAATCACAATTTACATTTTTTTGTATAAGAAAAATTAAATTATTTGATAAATATGTTTCCAATAAAATGGAGGTAACTATATATATATATATATATATATATATATATATATATATATATATATATGTGTGACTTATTCGTTATATAACTAATGTAATTTATATATATATAGTTAAATTTATTTTTTTTAACTACATATTGAAAATTTTGAAAAATAGAAACAATACAACACTTGTAATCATTATGTAACAAATATTTCGTGCAAATTAATTTTTAATTCGATATTTTTTTTCCTCGCTTTATATAAATTAAATTTTATAATTATACTTTGAAACATACAGTATAATTACATAAACGCTCAATATGTAATATGGTTCCTTATATACGAAATGTTTGATAAATAATTAATGAAAGAAAATTCTGTGCTTATAAATGTATTAGTGAACTAATATAGTTTAGTGCTAAAGAAAAAACAAACCATGAATTTTTTCTTTATTTAAAAATAAGTCGAATAGCTCTTATTTATAATCTATTTTTAGGGATTTTAATTTTTAGAGGCTTATTGTACAATATAACATATTACCCAAGATTTTTATATCTTTAAAATTTTATCTTTTAATAAGCATTGCATATGAATTATAAAATTTCATTGTTTTTATCAGTTTCAGATATTTCTTTCGAATATTCCAAGTATTTGTAATTTATACCAAATTTTTCAAGTAATAAATAAATATGTTAAATATGTACTATCTCTGGGAAAGTGCAATAAAAAATAGGTAATGGTCAGTTAATATCTCTTTTTTGTTTTGATAAATTCTATATAGCTGTATTTTAAATTAAACATGTTAAAAATTTCATTAATATAATTTTTTCTTATACAAAATTGTAACGAATGTACAAGGAAATAAATAATAAAAATACATGTATACCTATCAATAGTATCAGTTAATTAAAATAATCTACTATATGAAATATAATTAAATAAAATTACTTGTATCTAAATGTTAATATAGTAGTATAAAAATAAAAAAATCTAAAATATTTATTTTAAAATTAAACAATTTATTATGAGCCAAACAGAATCACAAATGTATATATTTTCTTTACATAGTATGTAATTTATGAATCACTTATACATCATATTAAATAACTAAAAATCTGAATTTACAACTTAAAAATTAGTACTATAAATACTCTTATAGTTAATTATATATAGGTCCTTATACCTAGATGAACAAGTCAAATGCGCATTTTCTTTAACTATATAGTATAGATAATAATATTTTTGTACACACTAACTACTTTGTAAGTAACATGATTACTTGAAACTTGTAAGTAATATGATTACTTGAACCTAGTTTTGTAATATATACTGCATTATAGTCTGAAGATATTTTCTATAATTAAAAACACTATGAATACTTTATGCACTCACATTAAGCATAGCCTTGATACTTCATAATCAAGAATTTTAAAACCATACTTAAAATTTTATTCTTGAATCGAACAATTTACATCTTGTAACTGAAGAAATTATCTTGTACCTTATTTGACTTTTTCTTGCTGCTCTTGCTGTTTCTTGAGTTGTTTTTCTCTCATTCGTTCTGCGTCTCTGGAAACAAGATAATTTTATATATTATGATGTATATTGTTGGAAAAAATTTGAATCAATTATTTTAGAATCTAGAATATTCTTACCATTTCAAAATTCTTAAATTAAAGTCATTTAACGTTTGACATAATTATTAACGATAATCTTTATCGTTATAAATCTACTGATAAATATCAAATATGTAAAAAAATGCATGAAAATTTAAGTACATATAAAATACTGTTACCGTGCTTTCCGCTGTTCTAATGAAAGACCCTTATTGCTGTCCTGTTCAGCTGCAGATTTTTTAACAGTTTTTTTCATATTTTTGGCTCGTGCTAACTCTCGCTGATTTCCACCTACATCAAAAATATATACTCTCAGGTAAGTGAATATCCATTTATATGAGTTTATCGGGGGACAAATACTTTATATAATTAGAGTTCATATGATCGGAGTCCACTGATTCTCATCTTTATTAATAATTTTTCATCCATATAATAAAAATTTAGGTATATTCAAATAAGTGGACTCAACCAGCAAGAGTTTGTTTAATTAGATACTGACTAAAATTTGGTTCTATTGGCATGGTAATACCAAATAATAAATTTTATTAAATTAAACATTTAAAAAAACATTAAAAACAAATAACAATTTAAATACTAAAATAGCCTATAATATAATTACATTATAAATAAAATTCTATTTTTACCTTAAATAATGGAATTTAATTGTAAAAGTAAAAAATGCAAATTATTGGACAATATTAAATTATAGTAGAAACAAATTTACAATACGAAATAAAGTAATGATGAAATACAAAACAACATTATACTATAAAAGTCAAGTTCAGAATTTTTGTTTCAGAAATTCGATTTTGAACTTTTGAAACGAAACTGCTGAAATGAGATTGTTACGCTAATTGTAAAATAATTTTATCAGTGAAAAATATTGAAACAATGAAACGTAAAATATGAAATCACATAAATGCGTAAAAGTATGTAAATATACATAAGAACTCCTCCAGAAGTGTGAAGAAATAAAATTATATTCGTTGGAAGTGATTGCTCGTACGTAAACAGAAAAATATAAACAAATATTTTTCGATCTTCGAAAATTATTCGCAAATGGCAGACGGGCAGCATATAGATATCACTCCAAGTTCTCTCTGTTATTTTTATGTTCGTTTCGTACGTGACCATAAAAACAACGATGTTACTTACGGGTCATTCTTTCAGTTCTTGATCTCCGATAAACAAGTACTTAAAAGCCTGGTCCCGATTAAATGCACGCGAAAAGCACGTCCGCGCACCTTTTCTCTTTACGAGTCCTCCTTGACTAATTTCTAAACTAAAATAAATTTTGCGTCGCTTCGGTTGACGAATATCGATGTAAATGCCATCTATGTATAGGTTGGACCGATATTTTTTTGACATTTTGCGAGAAGAAGGAAGCTATTGTCATACGCGTAGATATAGTTAAAATATAATAAAATATGAAAAATAAAGCTTCAAACACGAATAGTAATCGATAAATGCTGGATATTTCTGCTAAGTAATATATAATGGTGAGTATCAATGGTAAATAGTGGAATTTTGTAACCTCCATTATCTTAGATTTTAGGTACAAAATACACAAAAAGTTATAATATCGTGATTGTTATGAAACAAAAACTGAATTTCGTTTGATAATTGATTTTATTTGAAGCATATAAAATGTATAATTATTTTGTATTATATAAAATGTTAACTTTGTATATATTATTTTATATATTGTGTAAGAAATCATTTTAACAGTATTTTAATAGCTAATAGTTATTAATTCTTACAATATATAGCAAGACATCTTGTTTTGCAATAAAGTAGTGTTAAAAATTTATTATACGACATGTACATTCAGTACATATTTCTTAATATAAAATTATATTGAATATAAAAACGTCTGATTTTGAACTGTTTGAAAAGATTTATTATAAAAATGGAAAAAGTTAATTTTTTCTTTATGTTTGTTATTTTAAATTTATAATTGGCTTATATGAAATCATTTAGCAAATTATATTAATATAATGCACAAGAAAGTATAATTCATTAGTGATCTTGTAATTATAATTATAATTGATATACATTATAATTGTAATTGTAATTATAATTATAATCTATATGAAGAATATAATTATAATTAGTGATCTTGTAATTATAATTATAATTATAATTATATTCATTAGTGAACTTGTAATTATATTATAATTATAATTATAATTATCTAATTATTATAATTAAATTAAATATTTTATATTAGGCTCATAGGTTTTTCAGTTGTCTATTTCTAGGTAAGTTATTAATCAAATTTCTAGCTAATATATTTGGGTGATTTTATATTATTATATAATTTATTATACTTTCGGATGAAATTGTGGATATATATATATATATATATTTTATTCTATTTATTGTGCACGTATTAACACATTAACATTGTCTAATGTTTTCAGAAATATAGAATAAGATTCTTAAAATGATATTAGCAGTACAAATGAAGTCAATAAATATAAAATATATTGTTAATTACAAAATAAAACAAGTATATAAAAATTATACTTTAATATTTTGATAATGAAATTTAATAGTATATTTTCTAATTATAATATTATAACAATATTGTCAGTATAGCTTAATATTAAGATCTTAATTGTAGAAATTATGTAAGTTCTTTATTATAACGTACTTATATTTTTTGTGTATGTATAGAAAAAATGAAATATGCAGTATAGCTACTGCATATTATAAAATATTGTATTATATTATATATTATATATTAAACATTATTTATTTATAAATTTCAATATAATTTAAGTAAAATTTAAATATTATTACCATAAGTATCAACATATTCAGAAATTTACTCGGGAATGTCAGAAAATTTTTAATTTATTGATAATAATTTTTTATTTTAATCTATTTTTATTCTATTTTTTATTTTAACATTTTTATTTTAATCTAATTTTAATCTATTTTGTAGTATCTATTAATCTCTAACATGAAAGAAACAATAATTTAATTAATTAAATTATTTATTTTCAGCTAGGCCTAGAAAATAAATTTTGATTAATGCAATATATATTTTAGAATTTTTCTTAATGCCTATCATTTATCGCTTTACATATACATATGTCCACTCCAATTAGCCTCTTGTAACGCATATTTTCATTTTCATTTGTACTCATGCTATTCTTTCTTTTCTTTTCTGCCCTTTTTATTCTTGTATTTTTGCATCTTGTCTGTCCTTAACTATCTTATCTTTTCATGTGTAACTTTCTTCTATGCTTACTCTTTCTGCTACACTACATTTTTCTAATAAATATTATATTAAATTTGTCTATCTTTTTTGTTCTTCTAAAACTAATTCTCTTTATATTTCTGCACCTTGTCTTTACCATCAATTTCTCACTTGCCTTTTTTACAATTTGTATATTTTGACAATTTGCTTTTTCTGTTTTATTGTATTGTTTTTGTAATTACATTTTTCCATCTTTGCTTCTTAAAATTCTTATCTAATCATTCAGTCTTGTAAAATTACAAAGTATGAAAACTCTCACATGGTGATGATATAATTTTGAATGGACTATTTCAATGTTTAAAGACCAAATAACATTTCGAGTTTCATGAAAAGTTGTTTAATTATAATTAGAGTGAATTGATTCTACATAATTTATAATGATTTTAATGCTTCTTTCGCGATGACAATTCAGAAGAGAGACTGTGCTAAACATTGAATTAAAGTCTGCAAAGATGGGATCTGCGAATAATATACTTTATTAAATAAATCTTAAAGAACATATTCTCAAACTAAAGCAAGTATAAACAATATTATGAAGGGGTTCATGTGAAAAGTCTGCACGTCTCAAATGATAACTAATGCAACTAGCAAATAATGAGCTTAAAAATAAACTATTTCGTCCATATAAGCCATGGACAAGATGTAAAACAAAAATGTTAAGTTCTGATCAGATATTATGTGATATTTAAGGAAAAAATATAAAAGAAAGTCAAGTTATTTGACAACTTTCTAAAATTATTCATGTATAGTATGGTTTTATAGTTCTTAATTACTATTAAGGCTTGAACATTATTTTTGAACTTTTCTCTATTCTATGTCTTTAATATTTGTCTTAAATATTTTTCTCTATTCCATGTCTTTTTGTTTCTTAATGTCTTATTCATTAACATCCTTCCTGTTATTTCTATCTTCATTTCAAATTTAATTATTTCATTCAAATTCAATCTGAGCCTCTGTAGTTTTTAGCGGTATAATTAGGTATGTGGGTCTGGATATATTGTCATTTTTGGAAAGTCTCGCTTATTTGTCTTATTTACATTATATTATTTTTCCTAATTCTTTCATCTCTTTGTGCGTTGTGCTTTATTTCTTTCGAGTATTTAAATATTTAAATTTATAAATACTTAAACACTTGAATACTTGAACTCTTAAATACTTGAACTCTTTCATCTCTTCCATCTCTTACCTTTTCTTTTTATATTTTTTCCCTTTTGTAATGTTTATAATATAATTTAATATAATATAATATAATAATATTTAATATAATATAATTGGTCAGAGACTGCATTTTTTGACAAAAACAAAATCCTATTTAGGACCAAATTTTCCTCTTATGAAGAATCCAATGTTAATTGTATCTAATGTTAGTTGACCATAATTACTAGTAAGTATAGTTATAATAGATTAGTTGAATTTGACTCTATTTAATTTAATCTTTTACATTTTCTCCTACTCATGTTTTAGTGTCTCATGGAACTCAATCATTCCTTCACTAACACCACATATATATGTATATATACACAATAACAAAATACAAATATTTTTTATGATTATTAAAAATTCACAGGAATATAACATATCATCAAGATTTAATATTTTAATAAAATGGTATTTTAAAGTATTTTTAAAATATAGAGGAGTAAATTATAGTTTTAATTTGCTATCATAATTGCAATTATTATTAAATTGTTGTTATTATTTTATTTAACTGGAATTACAGATTCTCAAAATAATTATAATTATTCTCAAATAATTTATTAATATTTTAATTATTGATATGATGTGTTATGGTATGATGTTTATTATTATTAATGACTGATTAAATCGATTGGACATGATAATCAGCAATAATTAACGGGAAGTTTTGTGTAGAAAACTTAATAACAAAAATAGAAAATTTTAGAAAAATATGTCACGACACTTCAAAGTTGGTGAAGATTTGTAAAAAAGGAAAAATTCTTAAAAAACGTTCTTAAAATTTTATTAACTCTTGCATAGTTTTTATTAACATATTTACGTTTTATAATTAAACAAGTATTATATATAAAATTTTTTCATTAAAGATCTTCAAGGAAATAAAGTTTAAATATGTCAAAAATTATGCGACCTGTTATACGTGTATCTATTTGATAATTCAAATTTAATCTTTTTGGGAATGAAACATTTTATGAAAGAATTTTATTTCACATTTTCGACATATTTTCACATGTAAAATAATCTAATTTCTGTTTAATCTAGAATTAGACAAATTCAAATGTACTTGATATATGAATATGAATATTTAATTTTCATTTTCTCAAAAACTAAGCTTCGAAAGGAAAAACTTTTATTCTATATTTTTATCTTTTCATGAGGAATTATCGCACTCTGTATATTGACAATTATATTTTTTTTTTTGCAAGTGCAATAATGCATGTGTATTACTGTTTGCTAATTTTTTTTGTGCACAACATATGTTCATTAATTACGATTTCTTTCCATGCTTAATCTTTAAGAATAAAAAAATAAGACGTATGTTAAATTAATATTATTTTTTTTGAAATTGAAAAAATTAGTTAAATAAAAAAGTATCAACTTCATTATCATACACTTCTGATTATTAATAAAAGTATCATCAGTGATGATAGATTTACTCTTCATTTACTCCAGCAGGTCCAATTATTTATCATTGTTTGCTTTACAGTTTTTACTTAAAGCGTCATCTTTATAATTATATGATTCTTTTACAAAATTATAACAGTTTAAATATTTAGTATCTAAATATTAATGGGAGTTACTGTATGTGTATACGGAATATACATTATGTTTATACGTTTATATGTCGCTCATAAGTGAAATATGTAAAACATATGCATTGTGCAAAAATATACAATATATTTTCAATATATTATAAATATTTTTATTTATTATATTTCAAGTCTCACATTTTGCTTTCGTAAAAATATGCTTTTACATAAACAATGTATTGCATGTCTAATAATTACTTTTCTACGAAATAAATTTTTTGAAATTCGTAGAAAAATTACTTTTCTATGAATTTTTCTATAAAAAACCATGGAGGTATTTAATTAAAGCCACAGAGAACTTCAAAATATGTATTTTTGTTTCACTGTTATTCATAAAATCAAAATACTCTTAAAAAGTTTTTTAAAGACAAATAAAATAATAATATTTTTTGTAAAAATAAATTCAAAAATATTACTTTTGTATGATTTCGTTTATTATCACTAAATATGTTTGTTTCAATTATTGTTAAAAATAATTGAATTTATCTTTTTTATTAACAATAAGTGTAATTATTATTATTATCTGACTAAACAATGTGTATAATATGTATACAAACATAATCGTCAATGATAATGTTGATAATAATAATAATACAAAATGTTTATTTTGTAATAACAGTGATAAAAATGATAAAATACAAAAGGATGTGATACTTCCACATTATATCATTTTATTTAAGTATTTGGTATATAAAAAAAACATAAGAAATTAAAAGAAATTCTGCAAAATAAAATATATTTGTTTTTGTTTTATTAAAATTTTTATTTTATTATTATCTTTTTTATCTTAAATTTTTTTCAATTTAAATTTCCTAGGTATTCTATAATATATATTATTTCTTCATAATTGATATTAAGATTCATTATTTACGGAATATTTACGGAAAGTGCGTTGTCTATTAAATGCAATGATATGTAAAATATATTTTTTCTTATTATTATAAATGTCAAAGGATTAAAAAGACCTTTTTATTTTTTTGTTTTAACTGTAACGTACTGATTAACGTAACTGTCATGTGCTAAATGTCATAACTAATAAAGATAACAACATTTGAACTTTCATATATAAAAAAATCTATCAATACTAACTCAGATTCTAGCAAACAATATACATAGAATTAGAGGACGGAGACACGAAACAATCAACATTAGAACTACCGACGACAAAACAAATTTTTCATCGGAAACATTAAAGTAAAAGAAATAAAGGAACTTTATAATACAGTACAGTACACAAACTTTTATTTATAAACTTTACAAAATATTATTCAGATCTTTAAAAATACACTGTTTTACATTTATAAAATTTTTAACAAAAATCAGTCATTTTTATCACTTTGGTAGTTCTAGCATTAATAATGCTATGATTGCAGCTTTTTCAGTGCAGCAAGCAGTGTTTTTTGTGACAAGGAGACAATCATTAATATACTAAATGAGATATTACCAAACAAGTATGATAATATATCTATTATGAGACTTGGAAGAAAAACTATACATCGATCCAGATTAATCAGAATCAATCTTCCCTCTTCTATCTCCATCTATAGATATTTTAAAGCATAAAAATAATTATCCCATTTTTCAATTTACGCGATACCTTTTTTAAACAAATTTCTTTTTATGTGATAATTATTCCTCTGCGCAATACTTTTTATATGTGGTATCATATTGCGCGGTCAGAAAATAAATTTTTTATAATTTTTAATTGCATTTATATATATATA
The DNA here is from genome assembly GCA_002806875.1 of Lepidotrigona ventralis hoosana. NCBI lineage: Eukaryota > Metazoa > Arthropoda > Insecta > Hymenoptera > Apidae > Lepidotrigona > Lepidotrigona ventralis. The sequence continues at coordinate 10,176 of NIPQ01092277.1, read as the reverse complement.
TATATATATATATATATCACAATGTCTTATTAATCAATTGCACGAAGTTATCTGTAATAAAATATTTAATTCGGAAGTATAGACGCCAGAATCCGTTTTAAACAGCCGGCATACGATAATCTATCTTTTTGAAAGGAATTAATAACACAACACGTAATAAATACTCAACTTTTTATCAAGCTGCTTGTATTTACATATTACAGTTTTCAACCAAGACATGTTTAACGAATATTCAATAATACTAAGGAAGAAGAAATTTATGTCATTGACAATTGAAATTTTAAAACGATTTGAAAATGTAGAAGGCAGTGATAATCTGAATTGCAGACAATACCAGCAGACTTTATGCGATTTTTATTGGCGTAAAAAAGATTTGTGCAGGACGGACAGTTCGCGTAATTGGAGGGATGAGTGTATAAGGATCCGATTAGAATTACGATTACAGCTGCAGGATCTCAAAAGTGAACTTCCATCCTTTAGCCAACGATCCATCATTCACTGTTTGTTATCATAGCCAAGGCTGGAATGGAGACTTACTGACTTACCGACTTCTTTTTCGGATCTATTACCAAAACATAAGGAGCTTCCGCACCAAACTTATCGATCTATTTATATCTCTATCTCTGTCTTTCCTCACCTACTATGTTATTGTTTCGAGACATGGTTAAACGCCGACATTCTACATCAGAGCTTCAAACGCACAGATTTGATTAGAATTCCTGTACTTCAACATTTAAACATGTTCACTTTGGAAAAACGAAGAATGATAGTAGATATTCTCTTTTTATTTAAAATTAATAACATTAAAATAAACTACATTAAAATTAANAAATGCAAAATTTTCAAGATACCATTCGCATTTAATAGTGTTTATTACTTAATCAAATTTCATAATTCTAGTTTACTATATTTAGCATATAAAAGCTGAATGAAATTTTATGAATATTTCTCAAGAAATCGAGCTATTTGCGACCCACGATTTCATTTGGTCCCCGCAATACGTAGAATACGATGCAAACATAAAAAATTTGACCTTGAAATACAAATTTCTTTTGAATTCTCCTTCTCGAAAAAGATTTAACGTAATTCAAATTCAATTTTAATTTAGTCAGAATTTATTCAAAAGTAGATTTGAACTTATTTTTGATGAAATTAAAATTAGAATAGATTAGATTTTTTTCGAGGCAAAGATGCAGAGAAAATTCCAGTTCTCCAGTTCTCATTTTTATGTTAAAAATAAACTTATTTTATTTTATTAAATAAGTTATGATACACAGTTGTGATATACGTAACTATTTTTCTAATACAAACGTACTAATAATTTGGAACAAAAATACAAATTAATCAAGTAAATTTTTTTTACTAATTAACTTTTTAATAAACGTCCGCCAATTCGTAACACTATTCAGGTTGATGACGTAAACAACATATTAGAAAAATTATGAAAGTTTTAGATTCTTTTATATTTACTTTAAAGTAAATTTTTTTTACTAATTAACTTTTTAATAAACGTCCGCCAATTCGTAACACTATTCAGGTTGATGACGTAAACAACATATTAGAAAAATTATGAAAGTTTTAGATTCTTTTATATTTACTTTAATCTTTTTTTTACAAATATTATTTATAATATTACTTCTTTGGGATTCTTTGAGTCATAATATTGAATAATATTAAAAATATTAAAATATTTACTCTATTTATATTTATATTTTTAATATTGCAGTCATTGACAGAAATTATAATAATTATAATATTTAGTACAACCAATATTATATGCCAATAGTTGTAGTATATCAATGGAAAACTTATCATTGAAAAAATCTTTCATTCCAAATTCTTCCAAAGTTATGATTATTTCAAAGTTATGATCTTAGATTTAATTTGAGATAGATGTATGTTCTTAATAAAGACGATCATAAGATTTTCTTTTTTTTTTAGTTTAGATATATTCCATTAATACAAATTTATAAACGGATATTGCGAATACATCAAGCGTCGAGATGCAATTATTGAGAGATTGATCCATCAAGGGCATTGTAGATACCTCGAACACGATATATTGGCAATGTAGACAGGTTTTAATTTTTCTTTGACTCTGTTATAGAAACAAACCAGTCCGAATGATTTATGTATAAGAAAAACAATTATTTTAAATTAGGTTCTTTATAAAAATTTTGCATAAGAAAATTCTGACACCTAGTTGACTAAGTTGCAGTCTATACTAGATTACAATCTACATGCATTTACCAATAATTTTCTTTAGCCTTAAATATATACAGTATAACTGCATATGTACATCGTATTAATGTTCGTACGTTCGTATTATACGAACAAAATACGAACAATCTATCTGAATAAAACTTTTATTATAAAAATTTTATTATAAAATACGTAAATAAAATATCAAGCTTCAATATAAATTTAATTAATGTAGAATAACAAATAATTTTTAATAAATTGTAATAATTGTGAATCTCAATAATTTATATAATATATAATTTAGCATAAAAGAATGTTCAGATATCTTTTGTTTTTTTATCTTTATGAATTTTATTCATGAAGATTCATTTTCAATAGAAATAACAAAAATTAGCACAGATTATTTAGTGAGAAGATATTATTAATAATATAATAATACATTTATTTAGATAAAGAAAATGGCAATTATAAAATATTCTTTAGAAATTAAAATCATTGCTATTTTTTATTATTTGCCAAATTCATTGGTTACAAAAATATTGGTATTGTAGAATTTATTTACTAATTAATTGAATCCAAATATATTGAATTTTATATCATTTGATAATACTTTAAATATAAATATAAATTTAAAATATATATTACATTTTATTTTCACAGTAACAAATTTTTATAACCAGTATGAAATCAAAATTTGATACATTTGAATTAGCAAATAACATACATACAATACATACAATAGTAAATAACATATATACAATAGTAAATAATTACATTTAAAGTAACTACAATTAATATATTATTATTAATATTTTATTCATTTGAATATTTTTATTTTTTGGCTATTACTTATTTGAATATTTTTATAGCCTCATTTATATACTGTAATTTATATATTTTGATATTCATAACATTTATATATATAAATATTATTTTTTTATTTTATGTTGATATACAGATATAGAAAATAAATAAAATTAATTTATTATACACGTTATTTGCTATTGTTATTATTTTATTGCAGTTGTGTAATAATGATAACAAAAAAAATCAAACAAGAAAAAGAGGAATGACAAAAGAGGAAGAGAAAGGCAATATGGTTTATAGAGTTTCACAAAGAGTGAGGAATAAACGCAGAGGAGAGGAAACGGGCTATTGCGCCATCAGGAAGTGCCTCACCACTTACACGAGTGCAGTTAACCATACTTCAACATAGAGGTTTGTTCTCATTCTATGACAGGCAGGCAAACTTTTCGCATTGAAATAAAGATAGAATATAGATAGCGGTCAAGACTGATGTGATGAGAAGGATAGCAAATCATAGGAGTACATAGGAGTAATTTTACTCTGTACATCATGTACACAAGTATTCAAACAATAATTTACAATTTCATTGTGACAAAAATATACAAGTTAGTGATGAATTAATAATTGTAAGGTTACTTAATGTCTTTTATGTAATTAGCAGATTATAAATTTGTATTACTTTTTAATTAAAGACATGGTAATAATATATACCATTCAAATATTAACTATTATATTTATATAATTGTGTGTACTATTGAGATATATTAATACCAGAAATTTGATTTATAATTCAGAAATTAACGAGTCTAAAAATAAAGCTCTAGATTTATAAATTTTGATAATTTAAACACTTTTAAAAGCTAGCTTTTAAAAACTGATTTAATTCTACTATATTATACTATTTATTATGCGTAGCTGTGAAAATTATAAAAAATAAAATTATTGCAGTCCGATTTATCTACANATATAATTGTGTGTACTATTGAGATATATTAATACCAGAAATTTGATTTATAATTCAGAAATTAACGAGTCTAAAAATAAAGCTCTAGATTTATAAATTTTGATAATTTAAACACTTTTAAAAGCTAGCTTTTAAAAACTGATTTAATTCTACTATATTATACTATTTATTATGCGTAGCTGTGAAAATTATAAAAAATAAAATTATTGCAGTCCGATTTATCTACAATTTTTTAATTGAAATATTTTATCTAGAATAAACAAATATTCGTACTTTTGAACGATAGTGTATACAATGAATATCTGACCATCAACTATATAAATATACCTCTCTATATTCCTTAAAACTAAGATATGTAATTTCATACTTCAATATAAAATGTACTCTAATATATATGCAGTTTATTAATATTCTCTTTCATTATGTTTAATAATATAATGAAAGTTATGTTTAATAATATATTATTCCTTAAAACTAAGATATGTAATTTCATACTTCAATATAAAATGTACTCTAATATATATGCAGTTTATTAATATTCTCTTTCATTATGTTTAATAATATAATGAAAGTTATGTTTAATAATATATTTTAATAATATAAAGTAGTACAGAAAATTTAGATGTACAATATCTCTACTATCATTCGATGAACTCTACGAGTTCGATTTCACGAATTTTTAATTTCTATATCTGTATATGTGCACGGGGACAGATACACATGCATATTTGATTGCTCGATTGATTTACTTTTATCACTCAGAAAAAATGAGAAATTATAAAATGCATAAAATATAACACAAATAATATTAAACACTTAATAGTACGTCGAAACAACTAAATTTATAATTGCATATTTGATTGCTCGATTGATTTACTTTTATCACTCAGAAAAAATGAGAAATTATAAAATGCATAAAATATAACACAAATAATATTAAACACTTAATAGTACGTCGAAACAACTAAATTTATAATTTTTAATGGTATTATTAGATTTCGTAATAATTACTTTCAACATTCTTATTACAAGAAAAATGCAAATTTACAACATTTCTTATAGTTTAACAATATAATATATATCATACAAATATATTATGAACATGTTTTAATGGTATTATTAGATTTCGTAATAATTACTTTCAACATTCTTATTACAAGAAAAATGCAAATTTACAACATTTCTTATAGTTTAACAATATAATATATATCATACAAATATATTATGAACATGCATGTAAATAATATAGATAATTGATAAAATGTAAGTAAATGCAATATTTTGAAAATAAACAATATTACTTATTTTGTATAACTTTACAGTTATAGTTTTCGTAACGAAAAAAATAATATTCTTTTAGATTAATACTAGAACAACTTTTTTTCATTTTTTGTTTAAATTAATGAGTAACAAAATTATACATAAACTTTTGTCACATATTTTTACAAACTTATTTCCATTTTACACACGTTAACTACAAACTTCAATGTGCATGTTATTTAAGGTTGGGCGCACGTGTAACTTGGCACGATCCTGTTTAAAATCCATTCACAGAATGAACGTACCGCTTTGTATTCTGTTCATGTACTCACTCAGTAGTGTCATGGAGGTATCATGGCTGAAGGGACGCGCCTAGTTCGCGTTGAAGAAAGACTAAAGATTAAAATCGGTACGAAAGTTTGTTAAGACCATCGTTTACTAAGAATGTGAAGTTGGCAAGAGCTGTGTGATGCATTGATATTACAATAAAATATCATTACTTCAAAAAAGTTCGAGGTGTTACTACACGCGTGCTACTTGTTTGGGGCTCGGGTCTATATACCGAATTCGATTTCTTTCGATTATTTAATTTTACTGTTCAAATGAAAGATGCTATTTGACAAATCATTTTATCGTATACGAACTTGTCAAATTCGTTGCACAGTCGTATAGTAATGATATTTCTGCTAAACTTTTAGTTTTTATCAACACACGTAAGCGTACATTTTCGACTCCCACGCATCGTTGTCCCTGCGCGAATATATGCTTTTTAGTTAGCTATCACTGAAAAGAACTGATTATACTCATTATCATTGAAGATCTTTTTGTAATATAAAGATATTAATTAAGTTCGTCACACATGATCAGCAATTCTGAATTTCCTTCTTTATTTCAATTCAAAATGTGTCGAGAATTATTTAGTTTAGTTTACGAAACAGTTCTATACACATTCATATCGTAGTAAACAATGTCTTATTTATTGTATTTGTTATAGCTTACAAGAAAAAAATAATTTTAATAATTACATAAAAATGATATTCTTTATATATATTTTCTCCATATCTTTTTAACTTATTATTATTCTTTCTTTTAAATTATATACATTTCTTGATATGCAATATTTTCATTGCAATATTATTATTACTCAAGTAGGATTGTTTGACTTTTATATACATATAATGAAATAAATAAATTAGATATATTATAATTAGACAAGGTTAATATTATTAATATTATTAATTTATTATTCGAATTTATTTTTACAAAATGTATTATAAATGTATTAATCAGTTGTTGCTAACATTTAAAATGTTTTGAACATTAAATATTAATAGAAACAATTTGACAAAATTCTTATTAATTAATTTTATAAAAAAATAATTTTTTTAATGTTACAGAAGTTTATATTTTTTATTTTTATGAGAATTGACAAAATTGTATTTATTTATGCAAGTGGAAAATTAATTCATTCTATTATTAATTGTATCAAATAAACATTTAGTTTATAAAGAGATATTTATTTTGTTATATTTAGGTGAAGTGAAAAATTTACAAAGCAGAAGCCATGGATTTCCCGGTGCAAGAGACGTTTATTGTGTATTATCTCTTGATCAAGAGGAAATATTTAGAACAACAACAATGGAAAGAACTCTCAAGTAAATTTTATTTCTATTCTATATTTGTTCAAAACTGACTTATTAAATTCTTACATAAATATCTACATAAAATGTTTGTATTTTAATGTAGTCCATTTTTTGGAGAAGAATTTCAATTTGAAATACCTAGAAAATTTCGTTATCTTGGCATTTATGTTTACGACCGTGATAGACATTTAAAGCAAGATAAAATTTTGGGTAAGGTAGCAATAAAAAGAGAAGATTTAACAGCATATCATAATAAGGAACACTGGTTTCCCTTGAGACCAGTTGATGCTGATTCTGAAGTGCAAGGTAAAGCACATCTGGAACTTGCTCTTCAATCTCAAACTGGATACAGTCAACCTAAGCTTACAGTAAGGTAATTTAATTCAATAAATAATTAAAAAGTATTGTTAACAAGTTGTGTTTTTTTTAAATGCTATTACATTAAATATAGAATTATGATGTATATGTATGCTTACATACATATATATGTAAGTATGCACATATAATTATTTGCATAGAGTTTTATTTCATGTGTAATATTGTTGACCAATGTTTGAAATAAAATAACTCTATAATTATTTATCAAGGTAAATTGAAAATACTTAGTTATCAAGATAAATATAAAATAAAATATAATTATTTATTAAGATAAGTTGAAAATTTCTAATTTCTAATGATAATAACCATAATTGTTTTTTTTTTTGTAGGATAATAGAATGTAGCGAATTAACTGTTAAAAACAGTGGTTGTGATCCTTTTGCAACCGTTACAGTTAACTATAGTAATGGTAAACAAGTATTAAAACGCACAAAAATTAAAAAGAAAACAGTATCTCCATATTTTAATGAAACATTTGTTTTTGAGGTAAAATTAGCTAGTTCATAAATATATTTATGTATTTTATTATCGTCTAATTATATTTTAAATGCTGCATAAAATTTTCATTTTCACACTGAACAACTACAGCTTATTTTAAATTTTATTTATAGCCAGAAATTATAGAACCCAAAGAGAAGGATATTTCACATTATCCTCTTGAACGTGGTGAAATTGGTGAAGTAGTTATAGGCTTATGGCATGCATCTTCCGGTATGGGAGAACAACCAGCTTTTCTTGGTGAAGTTAGAGTTACTTTAAAAGGCTTGCAAAAACAACCAACTAACACAACAACTGCATGGTAATTTTTATATTTATTTTCAAAATGATTTTTATTATTAACTTTTGTATATTTCTCAAATTCGAAAATTTTATGATGCGATTGTAATTGTATTGCAATTATGCAATTTTCATTGTTATCAGGTATTTTTTGCAACCTCGACAAGTGAAACATCGTCCAAATAAAATTTCAAACAGTTCTACATCACCTGGTGCACTTCCAGGCTTGGGATCTTTGCGATTAAAGATACATTATACAGCGGATCATGTTTTTCCATCAGTAATGTATGATAGATTAAGGAGTTTGTTATTACAAAGTATCAATATTCAACCAATAACATCTTCTGCTGTTTATATTTTGGGAGAAATTGTGGCAAGTAAAATGGAAGCCGCTCAACCATTAGTTAGGGTATTAGTACACTATGGACAATTGGTTTCTGTAATGAGAGCTTTAGCTAGTCATGAAATTTCTAAATTAACGTAAGTAAATAAGTGCAGTCTTAATTTTAAAAAACTATATACGCATTTTTTTTATTTAGTATAATATATACAAAGTACTGATCATAATAGTCTGATAACAGATAAAAACTGAAAAAATAATATTATGAACAAACATATGTGAATTCCTTATTGGTAATAAAATATTAATAATACGAATTTTTAAAATATTCTTATTTTGATAAAAAATTAAAGACTAGTTTAGCAATAATTAAAAACTAATTTAGATAAAGTTTTTTTTGTTAAACGTAATCTACTCTGATTAGCTCATTTTCTGGAGTTGTTGCATTCAATATTTATAATTAAATGTTTGTGTAAATACTTGAAAAATTTTGAGATAAAACTATATAATATAATATCTAAATATAATTTTAACTCTTTGTTGAAATGAATTGTTTTAGCAAATTTTTAATTTTATTTATTCCAAGTAAATTATTTAAAATTGAAAATTAAAATATTTTTAAAATCATTAATTATATAAAAAAATATTTTAAAGGAAATATTTTTCTTTTTTAAGAATATAGTAACTTAATTAATTAATTAAAAAGAGCTGAGCTTAGTTGAGAATATATATAAAGGTTAATCTTATTTTTTTGAATATAAGAATCTTTTAATATATTAATTCGTCTCTTTTAATATATTAATTGATTCATCTGAGCATTCCCTATAAAAAAGTATTAATCTACTTTAGCAGATATTTTAATTTTAATTTTAAAATTAATTTTAAAATGTATCATATATAAATGTATCATATATAAAATTTAGTTTTAAAATGTATCATATATAAAGCAAGAAAAGACAAAGATTTTTTATAAAAAAATACAAATATAATTCTATTGTTTTGTATCTTACTATGTAAGATAGTTTTTATAAAATTAAAATTCAAATATTTATTAATTTAATGCTTTGTCAACATATATAAATTAACATTTTTTATGAGAATGCTGAGATGGAATTTTTCTATTGTGATTTTGCACATAATTCTACACATAATCTATATGTTCATTTTCAGAATTGTTAGATATATTAAAGAATGCTCTTCTTAAAATCATTTCATTTTGTTTCAAATATTTTACAATATAGTTAATAATTTCGAGAATATTTTAATTTCCTTAAGTAATCTTTAAGTAATCTTAAATGATTTATCCTATATTTTTATTACTGATGTAATATAGCTATGTAAGGTGTGGCAAAATAACATATCAAAGATGAATCCTTGTGAAAAAATAAAAAAAAATATCGAAAAATATAGAATATTAAATAAAATATAAAATTTAATTTATTGTGGAACAGACAAAAATTTTTACCCAATGTAGAAACTAAATTCAAGTATATTTAATAAATTTTCAAATTCGATTTTCTCTAAAATAAAGCCTTAAATGAAAAAATTTTATTCTATATTTCGTTCTTATTTTTTTCACAAGGAATCACCTCCCATTTTTGGGTGAATCGAATTTATCTCTGATATTGTTGCTACCTAATGTTCTGTATATTACATACATACTATAAAATACCACGTATTATTTACATATATAATATAATTTATAATTTTTATTGAAGTGATCCAACAACAATATTTCGTGGTAATACATTAGTAAGTAAAATGATGGATGAAGGTATGAGATTAGCAGGCCTTCATTATTTACA
>NIPQ01092275.1:0-34588 GCA_002806875.1 Lepidotrigona ventralis hoosana | reverse complement strand
AACAAAATGCAAAATTGAATAGTTCAAAGGGATTTAATATTTTTAAAAAATATTGTAAAGTAAAAAGTAATTATGTTTTAAATGTCGTTTAAAGGCAACAAAAATATTGTTATTATTGTACAACGTACAATAATATACATAATCAAAAAAGTGAAAAATAAAAAAAGCTGTGTTTTCAAAACCCCTTGGTCCGATTTAGTTGAAATTATGAAAATACGTTAGTTGTATTATTACTATTACTATTACTATCGGATGTTACTTTTACTATTACAGAATTTAAAGACATATTTATATCGTTGAATGAAACATTAAAATAATTTATTTAGTACCAACACTTTTCCATTATCAATCGCCAATAATGCTATCGCAATCATTTTTATTATATATAACAGCTAAATATCGTATAAAAGACATATTTATATCGTTGAATGAAACATTAAAATAATTTATTTAGTACCAACACTTTTCCATTATCAATCGCCAATAATGCTATCGCAATCATTTTTATTATATATAACAGCTAAATATCGTATTTATTATATATAACAGCTAAATATCGTATAATAAATTTCTATTTGTGATTAATGATTAAATAAATTTAATCAATAAAAACCAATCACATTATAGCAGTAGTATTTAATAATTTAATTTATTAAAAAATTTATTATATATAACAGCTAAATATCGTATAATAAATTTCTATTTGTGATTAATGATTAAATAAATTTAATCAATAAAAACCAATCACATTATAGCAGTAGTATTTAATAATTTAATTTATTAAAAAAAGTATAACAATTTACATGTTAAAGTATTTTATTTCCTTGAATATTTTGCCTGTTATTTAATAATATTTTTTCTTGGCGTTTCTTTTCTTCTTTAAATGCTTCACTATTTGCTTTTCGTTCTAGCCGTCTTTCCTAAAATAAACAACGGGCAATTTTTTATTTGTATTATACAATTTTAGCTTATTATATATATACAAAATTAACGTGATAATTTTACTTTTCTGTATTCTTTAAGTGCTTTTTTCCTTTGTTTTCTTTCTTCACTAGTTTCATTTTTGGGCCTTATACTTAATGTACTTAAAGTAGATTTCATAGTTTCTGCAATAGACTGAGGATAATTTGGCTTACAATTCTCATTTTGTTGTTCAAACTGAGCTAATGCTTTAATCGTCAATTTTCCAGAACATTCATCCAAAACATTTTTCGGTATACCTGTCCTTGGATTGACTTTGATCTTTTGTGGATGCTACAATAATTTTGTGTGTAAAGAATGTAATGTAAAGAATTTACAATATGTAAACAATTACAGTTTCATGTAGATTGATGAGTCTCAAAGAACAAACCTTAGGTTCAGAAATTAATTTCGGATGATTGTAAATATTGCTGTATGTACTAATAATACTTTCACAATCCCATTTATCTTTTTTTCTTGAATCAACTACAAGTTCTTCTAAACTATCTTCATCCTCAGAACTAGAATACTGTTTATCTAAAATTTTCATTCTGTCTTTCATTAACTGTGCAATATTGTCAGTCTGGAAAAGGAATAGGAATATGTTTAATTCTCTTGATATCAATTGCAATTACTACATTGTTAACTTACATTTTCATTTTTCTGTTTTTCAAATTCTGTTGCACACTGAAGCACTAAATCCGAGTTAGGTGCAATATATCCTTCAATTTCATCACAATCTAATGCCCCTATTTCATCTTCATCATATGCTGCATACATCTGTAAAAATAACAATATGTGTTTGTCAAGTAGAGTCACATCTTGTTGATAAATACTTACTTTTTCAAATTTATCATCAAGAAGAGTAAGCTGCTCATTTCTTCTGATTACACTACTACTCATTGAATATTCTGTAAAACGGGATTTTGTTTCTTCCTCTCTGAAGGTATATTGAGATAATCCACCTAAACTGCGTACTTCGTCTTGTTCTTCATCTGATGACTCAAACTCTGATGAAACATCAGATGCCTGATCTGATTCATTTAAATGATATTCTTCAAATATATATCAATTATCTCACAAGCATAATATGATCTTGTAGATACATAGATACATACCATATTTTTCTGGTAACATTTCATTGTTGCTAATGGATGCGTTAGCTAATTCTATAAAATTATCCTCTAATTCATTTTCTGAATTGTCGTAGTCAAAATCATCATCCATAGCAGCAACTATATCTGGATCTAAATCTAACTGCAACCCCGAAACTGGGGCTGCTTTGTTTAAAAGGCCAACTTTTTCCTCTACGTTTGAAGCAAATACAGAAGATGGTAAATTAATCTTAGGTGCGTTTGTTTGGTCATTTGACTTTGAACTTGTACAAGCATCTACACGTTCCCATTCAGCTGTCAGTGAATTAATATCTCTAAGATGTTTCAAGTAATCATAATCATCGTCAAAATATATGCCATATTTTCGTTGCTCTTCTTTACGCTTGTTATCGTCCAACCTCTTTTTAGAGGCTTGTGCGTGTTCAACAGGTACAAGCACGCGTTCAGGTGCTGTCTCATCGGCGATCAACGGATCTCTTTGTGACCGATGAACCAGATGAAATGTTACTGAATTTTTTTTGTCAATGAATTTCTTGGTTTTTCCCTTTGGCTAAAAATTACAAAGGATGAAATGCATATGTACACATAACCTAACACCCAAATACGTGTATATTGATACATTGATATTTTAACTCACCATTTTTGAAATATTTTTTACTTATAACAGGTTTCAAAAGTTTAAAAATAGATTAAAGAATGTTTACTTAAAATTGCCTATGAATGTTATTCTACAATCGCTTTTCTAATAATACTTTCATATGTCTCAAACATGCGACTTGCAGTAGTGCTCAACCACATAAAAAACTAGTATTACTAGTAATACATTAAAAATGTGAAACTACATAATAATCGCTAAATTGGAAATTACAATTTTTATATATTTCTCGGTTTAAAGTATCAAGATTATAAGGAAAGTATGCTGTTTATATTAATAAACGATGTAAAATGAATAACACACTATATTTTTTCTTAACTGTTATAGCGTTGATTATTGATATTCGATAAACACGTAACAAACCTTCAAGAAGAACACAAAGAATGGGGCTATTTGATCGTTTAGCAAATCTTTTAGGTCTTAGGAAAAAAGAAGTAAACGTTTTAGTAGTGGGCCTTAACAATAGTGGTAAGTCGACGGTCATAAATAATTTCAAACGCGAGGATGACCGTTGCATAGACATAGTGCCCACTGTTGGGTATAATGTTGAAAAATTTTCATGTAAGTTAAATAATAACGAGTGAACGACATTCGATGTTGAATTGACGTGCTTAAAGTCATATTTCTATTTCATTATTTGCACTTGCTGATCTGTCCAAGCACTAATTGTTATTAATGTAATAAAATGAAACATACATTTCAAGTAATATTTTCTTTTGAACAATTTGTATTATATCTATATGTACATAAGTGGTATAAAAAAAATTTGGTACATTAAAATTTAAAATAAGAAATCTATTTTACATTATATGGAATACTTAAATTTTTTACTTCTATTATTAACGCTGATTCGTTCTGATTTCCGTAATGTCGTTTCAGTCAAAGATTTCATTCTTCCTTTCATTTTGTTTCGCAATAATTTCGTAGGTTGTACATTATTGTCGCTTACTGTAATATTACTAATATCCATATTAACCGATGCATTGAAATTGGGTGGATGGTATTTACTTCGACGTATTGGAGTACTAGTAAATGGTTTATTTAGTTTGTTTCTCTGTCCATTTTTAGAGACAGTCGTATCAGAGGATACAGTATTACTACTATTCTGTAATTCTGAATGATTTGTTTCAAATTTCAGTTTTGTTTGCTTTAATTTCTTTTGTCTTGGATTAGGTATATTTGGTGTAGATTTAGTAATATTGACATTTTGTTGTCTCATAGATTGTTTCATGTTTTTCAATTCCAACTCTTTATTTTGTGGAGAAACAGAATTTTTATCGGTATCATCCGAATTGTTAATGAATTTTTTTTGTTTCAATTTCTTTTGTTTTGGATTACTTTTATTTGGTGTAGATTTAGTAACACTGACATTTTGTTGTCTCATAGATTGTTTCATGTTTTTCAATTCCAACTCTTTATTTTGTGGAGAAACAGAATTTTTATCGGTATCATCCGAATTGTTAATGAATTTTTTTTGTTTCAATTTCTTTTGTTTTGGATTACTTTTAGTTGGTGTAGATTTAGTAACACTGACATTTTGTTGTCTTGCAGATTGTTTAATATTTTTCAATTCCAACTCTTTATTTTGTGGAGAAATAGAATTTCTGTCAGTTTCGTCTGTATCTGAACTGTTAAGAAATTTTTTTTCTGCTGAGAGTTTCCATCTTTTTTTCAATTTTTGTTCTTTATTTTCGAAAGAAATTGATTTTTTATGAGCTTTACTCGAGATATTAATAAATTTTTCTTTCTTTGTTATTTTTTGTTTTTTCTTCGATTCTTGCCCTTTATTTTCAGAAGAAATAGGATTTTTTTCATCAGATTCATTTGAAGTGTTAATGAAGTTTTCGTTTCCTGATATTTTTTTTCTTTTTCTCATTTGTTGTTTTTTCTTTTCAAGTCTTAAAGATTTTTTTTGTGGTAATGTGAAACTATCTAAAAATCCCTCTTGATCTGAATTATTTGAAGGCTAAAAATACAAACAATGTTTTTAGTTGAATATAATGATATTTGCTAAAGTAACTAAGAATTTTACATACATTAATATCTAATAGACTCTCTTCATGATCGTCTTTTGTCCACGTAAATTCTCCTTTGTTTAACATCTTCTCAAACGCTGTATGCAAATCAAATTGTTTAAAACAGGCTAAGGATGATCGCAGACGTTTTTTGGTCATTTTATCTAATTCTTCTTCTATTACTGAATCTACCTCAATTTTGTGTGGTCTAGCTTCATTAATTTTATATAGGAGATATATAATTATGGCCATATATGAATCAGTACTTTTATTATATACTCCTATCAGTTCTAAATTGATTTGTGTATATCCTAAATTGGTTTGTAACTTACAATTTTTTATATTAGAAATACTACGCTAAAAATAAAAATAAATACTTGATATTTTGTTTTCACATGTTAAGTAGAACAATAAATTCAAAAGGCATATATACCATCAATGCTGTATACTGTTCATGTCGTATGAAATAAGAGTCTATGTGTTGTTTACAAGTTTTCAACAAACATGGTATATTTTTTAATTTTTCGATAGGAAAATCAGATATTATAGCCTTTAAATCAATAGCCATTGGCATCACCCATTTTCCCAAAACTCCTTTGTTTTGATCATTGATAATTTGTATAGCAAAAATGTTATCTTTATCATATTTACTTGAAGATGAAAAATTAAATATATATTCTTGCTTTGTGAACTTGACACAGTAAAAGCCGGAATATCTATATAATTCAGATTCTAGCTGTAAATTAATATCTTGAATATCATCAGTTCTCAGACTACTGATACTGCTCGGCTGAATAATACATTTATTGTTTTTAAATTTTGATATACCCAAACTCCATTCAATTTGTAAAATTATAGATTTCAACTGATTGATTTGTTTCTTTAATCTGTCTTTTTCTTCTTTCTTCTTTATAGAGCCTGAAAATGAATAATCACATTACACCTTCATCACAAATGTCATAAGATTAGATCCTTGTAAACGTATATGTAGTTTACTCTTTTCCTTTTTAGAGTTGTTTTCGTCATTAATAACATTTTTTAACATATTAGATACATCCATATTTTTGAACATATTAAATACGTCCATATTTTTTCACGGCAATTTATTTATCGACCGGTACAAAGTAAAATTTTACCGGGCCAACATACGTTCGTTATACATATTTACATTACAACTCAGTGGTTCTCATTTGTTCGAATAATGATAGTGAAGAAGCAGATGGCGCTTTATAAAATGAAAAACAGATATCTATTTCTTAGATATATACATGTACTTGTTAAATTTCATACATGTATTTGCGTTTCATGTAAATACATTTTACCTTATTACTTATATTATGTTTCATCATTACATCATAAAATACTGATACATTTTAATACATGTTTTTCAGTTAAAAACGTTAATTTCACGGCATTTGACATGTCAGGGCATGATCGACACAGACCGCTATGGGAACATTATTACAAAGATTGTCATGGTATTATCTTTATTATTGATAGTAGCGACAAATTACGATTGGTCGTTGTTAAAGAAGAACTAGATATGCTTCTTCAACATCCAGATATAGCCGGTACATATTATTTCCTTATTTGTTGTCATTGAATATTAAATTGTATTTCTCCTACTAAACTTTCTTTACTACACATTGTAGGTCGTAAAATACCGATTCTCTTTTTGGCAAATAAAATGGACTTGCCCGATTCCTTAACTACTGTGAAACTTGTTGCTGGACTCGGTCTTGATCGTATACAGAACAAACCTTGGCATATACGAGCAACGAATGCGATTACTGAAGAAGGTTTACAATTAGGCATAGAATGGCTTACGGATCAAATTCGCGACATATATATTAATAAAAGATAAAAACAAAGTTAATATACCGAATGCAAGAATGCTCATGAAAGTTAACCAGACGAAGTTAAAATAACCGATTACATGGTGGCTCATTTAAATCTAGATCTTCGTTCTAAGTATTTCGTTTCGGATTTCAGTCGCTTTGTGAATGAAATTCAAATAGTGATGAATGAATATCATATGTTCACGTGACTCTAGTCATCAATGAGTCCGTCCAATAATAAACGATAAATATTTCATACTTGCACCATATTTTACACACAATATTTATTATTTAATTACATTGTCGTTTTGTAAAATATGTATTTCCATTGAACAAATTTTATATGCAATAAATTAATGTATCCTTGATAGATGGCGTTTGCAAATGCTTACTCCCCGTCAGAGATTATCTATATGTGAACTGTGTATCGATTGGTGACATTTCACGAGTCAATATAAATTTTTCAAATACAGTTTAAAAATATTGACAAAAAAATGAGGAAAAATATCACGATTTACGTTTTATTTGTCATTTTGTTTAAATTTATACGGTGTAACAGTGTAAACAAATACGCGTTACTTATGCCAAATGTTAGACCAAATAGAGTAAGTAAATATTGAAAAATACTGAGATAAATTATTTTCGCATGATTTATATTTTGACATTTTATATGCGTTTGAAAACATTTTGATTGACATCTTTTTTGTTTTAATATTTTAATGTAATTCTTAATTTATGTTAAAGAAATAATGTAAGAAAAGTAAGTGATAATATATTTTCTTCATTTGCAGGAGGAATTGTATTTGTGTACTCCTGTTAAAGTAGATCCTTCTCGAAACTATTATTTGATCAGTTTTGAACCAAATGCAACAATGGCAAGTGCTCATCATATACTTTTATATGGTTGTGGAAAGCCTGGTAGCTCAAAACCTGTATGGGACTGTGGTGAAATGGTACATGGTATAAATGATAATGAAGTTCCTTGTGCAGAAAATTCCCAGGTATGTATGTGCAATGAAGTAATGTAAAAGAATAATTTAAAGGTTACAAGGAAAATATTGATAAATGTTTAATTATACTATCATTTTACATAGATATTATATGCTTGGGCCAGAGATGCTCCAACATTAATTTTGCCAGAAGGAGTAGGTTTCAAAGTTGGTGGGGACTCGCCGATTAAATATTTGGTTCTTCAAGTTCATTATGCGCATGTTGCAAGATTTCAAGATGGCAGAACCGACGATTCTGGTGTATTTCTTTATTATACATTACGTCCATTGAATAAATTAGCTGGTGTTCTTCTTCTGGGAACTTCAGGTGTTATACCACCTCAGAGTACAACATACATGGAAACAGCTTGCACAATAAAAGAGAACAAAACTATTCATCCTATTGCATATAGGACTCATACTCATTCACTTGGGAAAGTAGTTTCTGGATATTTGGTAAAACCAGATTACACTTGGATAGAATTAGGCAAAAGAGATCCTTTGACACCGCAAATGTTTTATCCTGTACATAATAAAGTTACGGCTAATCAAGGTGATCAAATAGCAGCTCGCTGTACTATGCATAGTACACGCGACAGTTGGACATATATTGGTGCTACGAAATCTGATGAAATGTGTAACTTTTATTTGATGTATTATGTTGAAAATGACGAACCACTATCTATGAAATATTGTTTTACCAGTGGCCCACCTACTTATTATTGGAAAGATGATGGTCTATTTAATATTCCTACCATAGAGGCATCTAGTTTATAATAATATTGATTGTACATGCCCTGGTTAAAAATTGGCACAGATCTGCGGCTGTTCATAACGGAAGTATTTTATCTATTTATTATAAAATAGAATCTGTTTATCATTTATGATAAATTTTTGCATTTGATAAGTTGACATTATTTGTACTTTATTTATTTTGTTTACAATGTAATATGCATTGTTATTTATTAGTTTCTGTTATAAATAGTCTGTATTGAAGAAGAACTATTTAATTAGTTTTATCATTAATTATTATTATTATTATTATTAATCAATCTTATTATTTTATTATCTTTTGTATAGTAACATTTTACTATTCGATTATAAAGAAAATTTAATAAGCTTTTACATTGTGCCTGAGAACAATCAAGATTTTTCTAATGTACCTGCTATTACTTTCGTTTGATAATTATTGTCCATATATACAATGAGAGAAAAAGCACAACATTGTTCCCAGATAAATTCTACTATTTCTATTAAGAAATCTTTAATTCAATATTAATTAAAATTATGGCATTGCTATCTTTATGCCATAACTGTATAACAATATACATCTGTTAATACAAGTCATTTTAGTTTATACAATATTTTTCGAAACTCAGTGATGCTTCGAAAGTTAGTATAAGAGAATATCAGTAAAGTTAAAACATAACTGAAAGTAAAATATTTTCACGATATATCGTATCTCGCAATTATGACGTAACTTTATTTTATCTATAAATGAACCAGAAATAAAATTTATTTTGAAAGTTGTACAAGAGATGCACAGGTGCGTTTCTATGAATATTTTTTTAACAATATCGTTTCGATGTATCAATAAATCATGCATATATGAAGATATGTCTCACTGATTCTTGTAATTCTTATTTAGCTTTCCATTCACGTCAGAACGTAGGAATAAACGTTGCAATTTCTATTGTTATAATTTGATAAATATATCTGGAATGGAAATGCTTCACAAAAGTTGATTTGGATTTCCTTTGAAAGTATGTCGATAAGCGCGGTCGTACGTTTTTGGAAAACAAATGAACGGAGAAAGTGCAATGAACATGTAAAAGAATCCATCGGAGAATCGGTCGAGCACTTTAAAAGCTAGCAATCCTAGCTTACAAAAAGGATGCACAATCCTTACGTTATGTTTCATTTTTCATGTTCTTTCATGCAGAAGAATTTATACGAACTCGTTCATCGTTCCGCGGAAAGAAATTTAATCCCTGTTTTTCCCGTTCTTCTCATTGAGGTGATATTGATCTTTAATTATATTTTAAATTCTTAAATTTATCGTATCACATTTCGATAAAATTTCATCACAAAATTGAAAACCACTTTCTATATTACATTCACGACGAACGCGTGACATTGCCATTATCTATCTTGCTATAAGAAATGCGTAATTTTGTTTAAAAATATATTATTATTGCATATACATATTTGTTTTCGTTATATGTAAATATACTTATAATGTGACTTTCTTCCTTTGATACAAGACCAAAGAAAATATCGATGCTGCGCGTATAATAATCAGAGTTTTTATGTAGTAGAATCAATTAATTGCGGGCTGAGTTGCGTCTATGAAAGTAATTGATTTAACGACGAGCCGCAGTATCGGAATACATAATACGATTCTGTGAAAGTAAAATCGACTCGAAGCCGTGGTATACTTTATACTTCCGGTTCTCGAACGTGTTCCCTCGTATATTACGTCTGATGTCTAACGACTTTGTTAGCGACTCGGCTCTTCCTTCTCAGGCTGAAATGCAACAAAGGTCAGGAATTAAGCTGACTGATAGTAAGTAAAGTAAATCGTGTGTTGTTAGAACGAGAATAATTACGATAACGTTAGAGAGTAACGTTAGAGATTCGCGCAGAATTTTCTGTTAACATCAGAGATTTTAGGCAGACTTTTCTATTAAACGGAAATGGAACGTTGGTACACATTTATTTCAACGTATAGTATTCATCAGCAAGTATTCGGGGAGAAAGTTATTTAAGAATATTTAGTATGTTAATTGCGCTGAATATCTTAAAACGAAAAATTTAATTTAACTTTCGTTCTAGATTTCGTAACATACAACGTGCGGCACAAATGAAAACGAACTTTATTCCCAAAGAGATAAATTATTCTTTCTTTCTTCTTTGTCTGCCATCCTTTTTACGTAGAATACCCGTGATTTCGATGATATTTCGTACTTTACTGTGGAAGCCGATGATCGCGATGTCTATATATTTTCTACGTATACGTGCACGGGATATATGTTGGCCGTTAACAAACCCGAGTTCAGTAACGCGACAATGAAAAACGGTACGTCACGCGCATATAAAACTGTCATCGTTGGTAAAAGCATGTCTCGTCGTTAGGAAAGCGACCGAATCACATGCAGCCCGATCGACCGTACACACATGCTCTGCAGACAACTTCGAAAGTAAGGCCTCGATCACGTTTTGTTCGACTCAGTTTGGCGTACGAACCAAATAGAATCCGATTCGACCTCTGTTCTCTCCTTTCGCATTTTCCTTTTCCTCTTTTTATCAAGTTTCATCTCCCATTTGCCAATTGTAAGTCGCGTTTCGCCAAAGAGCGAGAAGTCAATCAAGCGAATTGTATTTAAATATTCAACTCGGTTAGGCGCGAAAGTCAAAGGATCTAAGATAAATCGTGCAAGTAACATGGCCGAAGCTCGAAGCTCCGATTAAGTTTTAGATTCGAAAACATATCCTGCCCATTAACGGCAAACGAGGCTACATCGCGATCGAGTCGTACGCGCGTATTTGTCAATGTGGCACGTCTTCGAAGAACTCTGGCGAGAATAGATACGCGTTAAATGCTCGCCTTTCCTTCGATAATATTTTTGCACGCTGCGTAACGTTTCTCCTTCTCTATTCGCTGTATCAACGTTACGTTTCGTTGTAAACACGTACTCAAATCAGAATCGAGTCCTCCTCGAACTCTTGATTTTCTCCTTGACCGAGATCAACGACCGATATCTCTTCCGATATGTCTTCCAGAATCGAGACAATCGCGAAACTCCGTTGCGAAATACCGATGCTGGCGATTAAAGTGACAAAGGAAATCGCCCGAGGTAAAGTTCAGCCGCGACATTTCCCACTTACGTGCGATTGTTGACGAATCTTTTGGAGGGAAGGAGCGTGTGATCGCGCCGCATCTCGCGAGGGGGATGCACGATCATCTCATCCGGGGGATGTAAGTAGCTGTAACACCGACGACACTTCGCCGATCTTGGGTGCAAGATTGGTGGTGAGAGAGGGTGACGGAAAGGAGGAAGAGGAAGAGAGGGATAGAGAAAAAGAGACACGTGGGATAAGAGAGAAGTTGCGATTGGTTAAGCCGGTTGGAAAAGCCCGCCTGGCTGCTCGACCGGCCGGCACTTCGCTCAGTTCTTCACTGCACTTCGAACGAATCGGAGCTTTCGCCAAACAAATTCGTCTCGGAAGTCTCGTTGCTTTCCGCGAATTTTCGGTAACTATCGCGTATATGTCAGATAGGCACATATATATACATAGACGTACACGCGCACGCACATCTCGACGATACATGTTCGAAACAACGTGACTCTTCCTATATTCCTTATCTTTTATAAAGAATATTTTTGAAGCGTACTTTTTTTTGTCTTTTTTTTTTTTTTTTGGTCCTTCTCGTGGTCTCGATCCTAAATCCTAATTATCGTCGTCCGGTTATCGATAACTGCTCGAAGAGGAGACGTAACGAATCGAAACGAAAGAGGGTACCGGAAGAAGAAACTATGCCCGTGAACGAGAGGGCGTCGTTAATTTTCGTTTAGGATTTCCCGATAGATTTACCTATCTATCGTTCCCAAAGAGAAGGGATTGCTTGAAGAAGATGGGATTTACTGCAGTTGCGGTAAGTTTTTTTTCCCCCTCATTTCTTCTATCACTGTTGTTTCTTTCTTGAAATGCGCGAAAAATCAGCGAGACGGCGTTACGAATATAAAAATATGAACATACGTATATACTGTCCGCCATACGAATAAAAAAGAGAAACACCATAAAAATATTTTCTTCATTCAAGAAAGACTTGATTTGACACATCAGTTATATATAGTTTAATTTACGCCAGGAGAGTAAATAGATGTAAAATGTAAGGAGACATTGAAAAATTACATAAATCTTCAAATAAGATCAATATATAGTATAATTGTTAATTATATTAATATGTAATATAATTATTAATTTGAAGAAGTTAATAACACCCTCAATGGTCCACTTAAGGAATTAAATGGCAGAAATTGTCTCTATTAACAAATGACACGGCTGTGTGCCATTT
The DNA here is from genome assembly GCA_002806875.1 of Lepidotrigona ventralis hoosana. Classification (NCBI taxonomy): domain Eukaryota; kingdom Metazoa; phylum Arthropoda; class Insecta; order Hymenoptera; family Apidae; genus Lepidotrigona; species Lepidotrigona ventralis. The sequence goes on along the minus strand of NIPQ01092275.1, from coordinate 21,936 downwards.
TTTTCGGAAGAATATAATATTTGTGCATGCATGAACTAAAATCAGTCTACTTCACGCTGATGTCATCTATTGACAAGAGATTCGTATTTCGACACGCAAAATTGTTGATACTAGAGATTCGACAATTTATCGTGGGTTCGATAAAGGTAAAAAATAATAATTTAAAGTAACTAATCATTTATTACTTTTATCTGGAGAGAAGAATTAAGAAAAATATAATCAGATGAAGGAAATCAGTTGCAAATGGGTTTAACAATTATTGAATTAATTCGAACGAGATGAGATAGCAAATAATCTCACATAAAATAAAATTTATGTAATAATAGAATCAGAAACTATTTGAGAAACTATTTGTATGCAATTGAAAATTATTTTATTTGATGGACAAGTAACGAATAATTTAGAGGAAATACAAATGACTAACGTAGTATTATTTCGAGATAATATCGACTCGTGTGAGATAAGTAATTGATTTAAGTAATCAATTTAATGTTTAATGTCATAAATTCAATAAGTTTTTTAATGTCATAAATTAATGATATTTGAATAATCATCTTCTCAAATAACCTGGAATTTTGATTCAATCGCGTGTACCTTTAATCGTCTTAATTTAAGTACAGGTAGTGTTTTACTTTTCGCACGATTTTTATGTTGCACTCGTGTTTCCAATCTTTCTAAAGAGAAGACGTTTAACAGGGAAAGGAGACAGAAGACTGACATACGCAATTTATGCAAGTAGAACTGTCACGAATTCGAAGAACATGCCAACATTAGCCACGTAGTCCTCGCGGAATTTCAATTGTCGGGATATCCAAGTCGAAAGGTTCGCAGAGCATCGAACCCCGCGGTTTCGTTTGCTCGTGCATCTTTAATCGCTTCGATTTACGAGCCCCTATTGATTCCTCAAATTCGGAACGCAAAGCGAAGCTTTTAATTGGCCCATTAATTAACAAACTTATCGCGTTATTTTTAGTCAGTTTTTAGTATTAAAAATACTGAAAATATTATTAATTTCTTTATCTTTCCAATCTTCTTAGACAAGCATTCATTATTTTAATTTATTGTAATTAGATGTAAAAGTAACTGGAACTAATGTACTGATGGTTATATGTATATATAGTAATTTTTATTTATTAATCTTCAATCCAAAGAATTGAAACTTCACGTTTTATCAGATCAGAATTTGTTGTTTTCAACTCAAGTTGAAAGATTCGTGCTAGGAGCGTGACTGTAGAGGAATTTTATTTTTTTTAAATATAAAAATATTTTTTTACCATCTGGCGAAGATAAGATTTAACTACGAGATTCGATTCTTTCACAATTCTTTGACTCGTATGTAATCCCTATCAGAAGTTATTCCAACACTGCCCATTAATATTCGACACTTAAATATTAAGACTTAAATATTTAAACTGTTATAATTTCAGCAAAAAAAAAAAAAAGGAAAAATGGTACAACAATCAATCCAGGTTCATTTTAAAGCTTGCAGTCTCTACTTTCAAAATGCATCGTTCATTTTTATTTTAAAATATTTCTACACTATGTAGCAGATGACAAAGTGAAGACACTTTTCTTCTCAAAAATTATCATAATATTTATAAAATAAAAAACATGAAAAATTTTCTTCAGTGGATGAATCTATACAATGACTTTTTTCTCGCGATTTGAACTGAACTTTGAATATTAAACTCAAATGACGAAAATCCAAAGAATCGTAAGATTTTCGTGCGTTACATTCAAAGTTCGATAAATTTGGCTGAGGAAATCGCACAGCAAGTTTTGAGGAGTCATCATAAAGGGGAGGATTCAATCTTCAAATCCATAGTGTATTCAGTTACGAAGATAATTTTTTGATGACTTTACACGTTATGGTAATTTACGAAAAGGAAAGTTACTTTCCACCTTCACTTTGCCATCTGCTACATAATGTAGAAATATCTTAGAATAAAATGAACGACGCATTTTGATAGTCAAAGTCTTCAACTTTTAAAATGATCCCAAGTTTGTTATCATACGATTTCTTTTTACAAAGCTATAATAGTTCCAACATTACATTATGTTATATAATATATTATACAAAAGAAACTATATATATTATTTCATTTTATTCGAGATAAAAATTATTTTCATCATTACTTCATTCAAGTTGGCTAATTAATGTTATTAATATCATTTGAATCAACGAAAATGATCGATAGGTCGAAATTAGCAACATTAGGCGCCAATGGTTGAAGGGGTTAAACACGTAGATGGAATACGAATGGCGGCGGAAATCGTGACATGGACTTGGCAAGCTTTTACTAAAATCAGCTCTAGAAATCAGCGAATCAGCCTAAACGACATTCACGGATAACACATATAGAAACTATTCGAACTAGGTCGCCATCTTTTTTCCTCTATTCCGCAATACCGTACTTGGGTATCCAATCCTCGATTGGACTGTTCGCGCGCGCGAAATTACATCTGTGTCTTTCATCTGGCATTCAGGAAGAGTGCCAAAGTTTCTTCTCTCTGTATGTGTAGTATGCTCGCTTGCAGGAAACCGTTCGTTCTTCCTTCAGTTTCTACTCGCTTCGAATTCATTCTTCCGTTCTCGATGTTCTTGTCATTCTGTGTCAGTCCCTGTGCCGATCGATGATGAATATTGTACAGAGGCTCGCGAAACTGTTCCTACACTCACCATAATCGAAAACTGTTTAACTGGAGAGATTGCTCAGTGGTTAATTTAGAGGAACAGACTTTTTTTTTTTCTAACACGGTAGTGCGAAAAAAAAAATTGAAAGAAACTGAAAGCAAGCGAGTCGTGGAAATTATTTTCGTATGGATGATTTTGGTTCTTATTATTTATTGGATGAAATTAACTTTAGGTGTTTGTCTACTAAGTGAGACGAGAGTCTGATTCCTGTATCGATACAAATTGCTTCTAATGCCAACTGAACTATGTACATGTGTGATTTTTGATCGACGAGTGACGTAATCCCAAAATTACGAAGAAATGAATTTTCTGCAGAAATGGTACGCCAATTTAATTTTCATATAATTTTTCCTCGCGGTAATATTCGTTACCTTGCCATTAATATACAATTGGAAAAAATGTAGATAATGAATGAAAATAATAAAATTAGTAGAAGTAATTTATTATCTTAAATTGTTATTCTTTATCTTTATTTCAAATGAAACGTGTTTAACTTCTCTGTATCGCATGCAATTCTAAAAAAAAAAATGTCAAAGTCTCAAACTCATTGATGTCTTCCACAAATCTTCTGTAAGCACATTTAAATGGAAAACAAGAAACGGGAATGATCATATATATATATGTTGATATATTCGTATTGTTTTATAATATGACCATTGAAAGACTCATATCGCAAAAAATATTGTCGACAATTTTCAATTTTTAAAACTTGACAGATTGATAAGAACGAAGTAAAATATGATATTAAAACGATATTAAAAAAACATCAAAAATATTAATTATTAATATTTATATTATACAATATTAAAAATATTAAAGATATCATGTTATATAATGAATTGTTAACATCAGTAGTTAAAAGTATTAATTCTTTCATCAAGATTGAATAAAATATTCGTCTCGATAAATAGGCAGAGTTAGAGAAAGCTTCGATGTTTCACGAACAATGGATTTGCAGCGCGAAAGAGTCTCATTTCACACTTCCTACCTTACATCTTTTTTCTCTCACGATAAAAACTTTCGATGAGTATCTAACAAGCTAGAGAAAAATTCTCCTCGTTCTTTCCGTAATTTCAGCACGATCGATAGGCTCGTAAATTATTATTTATCATTCGATCGAGTCGTCACGAGTTTGATCAAGCAAGTTTTCTACATCTTAACCAATTGAGGATTAAGCAGTAATTTATCATAATGTAAGAAATATTTTCTTGAGGATTCATAAAATTGTACAATACAAGCAAAGAAAGAAAATGTAAATAATTCTTAATTTAATTGACTTAGATTTTTCATAATCGTTGTAACTGTACCGACGTATTCGGACACGATATTTATAATATTTCGAAGTAAATTACACAGTGGAATTACAGATATGTCAATATTTTTTCTGACTCTCGAATTTTCACGTGTATTTTTCGTACTATTATCACGTGACTCATTACTTGCATTTTTTTTTTTTTTCTTTAAATAACAGTAACCTGCAACTATAACCATACTTTTAACGACCTAAATTACGAAGCGAAGAATTCACTTGAGAGGGATACGAGCGAAAGAAAATACGCAGCGTACGTCTCTGTCTCGTTGTCGCAATTTATTTCACGGGATTGATGCCGCTCACGGGAACCCATAACTTTCGTTATTTCTCCAATCATGTGGAAGACCACCTAGAAAAGAACCGGAGAAATCCACGTCGATGTAAGCAGCGAACACATGTAAATCGCGTGACCCCTATTCGGGACACGATTCCAACGGAAGTACAGAAAATCTTTACGAATTATACGGAACTACTATACTTTCTTCTTTTAGAATCTCTGTATTAACGCTTCTTTTCCTGATTCTTTCTCTCTCTTCATCTTCTTTCTCTCTCTTGGGGCTTGGCAAATTTTGTTCGAAACAAAAAATATCCATATTCTATTAATTTATTAATGGAAAAATAACTGCGAAAATAATCCCTTATTTGAGTTAATTCGTTCGATGAATTTGAATTNCATCTTCTCTCTCTCTCTTGGGGCTTGGCAAATTTTGTTCGAAACAAAAAATATCCATATTCTATTAATTTATTAATGGAAAAATAACTGCGAAAATAATCCCTTATTTGAGTTAATTCGTTCGATGAATTTGAATTGAATAACAGAATGACGAAATAACAACGGAAGATAAAGTTTATATTAAATATGACTGGAAGATATTTGAAACAGAATACAAAATTAAATAAAAAAAATGACTTTGTTAAGTAATAAGTAATCAAATAACTTGGAGAAAAATTGTTTGCTTGTTTAAATAAATTGACGTGTTATTTTTAGATAATAAGTCGAATCAGATATATTACTGAAATGATACTAATCATTCCGTAAATATCTAAATTGAAATGATGTTCAAGCTTGTCCTCTTCCTTCCATGGAATGCAAAATGGAACGCAAATGAACGCAGAAACTTTCGTTTGTGATTCGATCCTATCTGTATAACCTAAATATGTAATTAAAAGTAGAAAAAAATGTGGAGGAAAGGAAGAAAAAAGACGTGGAAAATAGAGTTGAATGAATTTCTTAAGCGATTCGTCAAACTGAAATTAAAAAGTGCAAAGAAATACTTTTCATATGTTTGATTTATAGCACTTAAATCTTTTACTTTATTTGTGTAATACCTGGATTCTAAACATGGAATCTATTAAATTTTTAATGACGTTAAATTTCAAGTGATATCTCTCTTAAACTTTCTTAATCAATTGATTTGGTAACAAGTTTTATTTATTAATAATTTTTAAAGTCAAGCAATACTAATTAATTCTACGTTCTCCTGGTCTTTTTATTTTTTTTTATATCATTCTCATTTTAAATTCTCCAGAACGGTACTATATGAGCGCATGTTCATTTTTTACACTGTTTAAATATTGCTTTAACTTCGAAATTTACTTAACTTATTTACACTAAAACAACCGACGGCTAAAGTATAAAATTTACAGCAGAGAAATTAAAGTGCGAGGAGCACGAAAAAAAATTTATAATTACAATAGAGAGCTTCTATTTATGTATTTTAATGAAAATCCTCCAACTATTTATACGCAAACGTGTAAAATGATGAATTGGCCATTTTGAGCACTTTGATAATTATAGTCATCAACAATTTATTATAATATTACAAACGTTCCAATTTTTTGGAATTCCAGGTAAAGATAAACTGATGAAAGAGATCACTGAAAATTCTTTTCATATCGCCGATATCAATAATATAGAATCTGAAAAGGACTTCGTTTGTCCATGGCTCGTTTCATTAGTCCTCGGTTGAATTTTATATAAAAAAATACATAAACTTTTACATTTTTCCCTACCACATGAAAAAGAAAAACGAAAGAAAGAGATTCTCTCGGTCCACGTACTTAAGCAAATAAACAAACGCGGCAAATTGCAAATGATTTCACGTTGACGCGTAACAAGCGCAGTCGGTGTTACGTTAAGCAACGACAACGGTCCGATCGATTTCTCGAATCGAACTGTCAAGGATTATCTCGACGTCTCGGCGGGCAAGATTCCGAGGGTCTGCGGGCCCCGACTACTTTTTCTCGCTCTTTCGCGGGCCTTTATTACTCGCGTTATGCCGAGTGGCGTCCGCCGGCTCGGAAAAGACAGCTCAGCTCGTGGGACAGCGTTTCGGCACGGTTTCGCATGAGTATCCCCGTGAGTACAGAGAAGGAGAGGCGCAGCCACGATGAAAATTTCATCGCACGCGAGAGAGGAGGAGCGGTAGAGAAGACCTGAACGGCCTGCATACGTAATACAGCCTTCTTAGCTAATATAGGCCGGTTTCGTTTTGGGGCCACGACTCTCCTCGCGCGACCTCCCCCCCTTGCCGATCTGCGTCTCGTTAAAAAAGTCACGTTTCTCCTTTCGATGAAAAGAACAGCTGTTTTTCGTTCTATTCTCCTCGTTGCCGACGTTTTCGCGGTGGAGGCTCTTGCAATCCCGCGAATCCTTCGAGCGTCGAACGTTGACATCCTAGACACGATAGACGCCCGCCACTCGCTTCCTCATCGATCTCCCGTGTATTGCGAATACGTAATTGTTGTCCTCGCTTTCGTGCTCGCGTTGCCTTCACGTTGTTGCGTCGTCGTTTTGCTTCGCTTCGTCTCTCTGAAGCCCGGCTATTAACCTCGATAATTTCTCAACTTCAACATCGCTGACATCGAGAGACCACTTTCGTTCGATCGGAGCGGAGATTTCGTTTCCCGAAGGCAACGATCGATTATTAATTTCCGGATCGTGGCGTAGCTTCGAACGGATTCGTGTGGCGACGGTATACGTTTTTACACCAACACACCTGGGCAGAGGAGGAGGGGATCACGGGAAGTTTTACAGACGCGTTTACAGACGCGCGTTCACACGCGCACCGGTAACCTTGTGTGGTCCACAGGAGAGAGATAAAGTGAAACCATGGGGCCACGCTGTCTCGCGAGCCAACCTCGATCTCAGGGCCGTTCGCGCCGCACCGTTTCTTCCCGCTCCGGTTTTCATCTGCCTCTCTCTTTTCTTCTCTTCCCTTCTGGTTTCCTTATCCTACCTTGTCTTGCTCTTCCCTTCCTTCTCTTCTCCTTTAAATAACCAGCCCGCTTAATTCGCTCGTATTACATACACGCGCGCATATCTCGATAGTACGGATATGTATTACGAATCTCCGAATGTTCACAGATATCTGATTGTTTGTTCGTTTCCTCGCCTCTCGCGATCTCGATTTTCACGCGCTTTTTTTTTTTTGTGCTTGATCGAGAATGAATCACGTGCAACCAGGAAGGAATAATTAAGGACAGTGATGGCCAACAATTTTCGGCGCGTTTTCGATGCACGGTGAAATATACAGGACGTACGTGGAAAAAACGAATCGAAGAAGAGAAAGAATAAAATGTTTTCATTAAAGCCGCCGTTTTTTTTTTTTTTGGAGAGGGTCGNGAAAATTTGAAAGTTCAAGTATGTTTGAACTTGGATCGAGGAAGTCTCCACTCGGCACGAAATTATAATAGGAAATTGATTTTCCTCTTCACGGTTTTCAGTCGTATAAAAATTTAATAAAAATACCATGGTCAATTTCATGCCAGACTAAGAGAATATCAAGTTTCATTGATTGAAAATACACGGAGCATGCTGGCATGCTGCACTGTGGCCAATATTGACTTGTGAGTTTGTTAGCTATTTCATTTGGAGCAGAAAGTTAATTGGCATTGAACACAAGATAAAATTACGATGCAATGTAATTGCTGACCGAAAGATTAATCATTTGCAATTTTCAACAATTTTGTATTTCTCATTGTCTATTCTCTTGCTTCTCCAACTTCTCGGTAATTATTGATGTATATAAATCAAATTTTGAAACTTAATAAATTAATTAATTAATTAATAGTACGATAAATTAAATTTTAATTTACTAAGAACACGAAAGATATTAATACTGTGAGTAGTCCTAATATCTTGGTCACTGTGAATAACTATGATTCAATGGTCATTTGGTATCATGATACACACATCTACCGTTCAAAAAATCCTATCAGTTTTCAATAAAATTATATTTTTTCGATTACGTGAAATATTTACTTATATACTGTTGCTACTTAGTTAAATTTGAATTTTAATGTAAAAATGGTATAAGTTAAAAAAGTAATAAAAAGGGATGAGATGAAACTCGTGCAAACTGCCGTGACATCAAAGAGTCTCTTTTATGCGAGCCATTGTAAAGTTATTACGTTACGGTTACATTTGGTACCGTAACGCAAAAATGGCATAAGTCAAAAAAGTAATAAGAATGGAGTAAAAGTTTTGTAATATCAAAGAATCTCTTTTGTGCGAAGCCATTGTAAAGTTATATCTATCTTATGTGTCACTCCTGCATAAAATAGAATGAAGATTCGAAATGTGATATTAAATCAAATAAACAAAAAATCGATTTAAACTTGTCATTTGTGATTTCCAACGACACAGGATTTATATATTTTCTGAGGCTTATTTTTTAAACGTGAAATTAATAGATACTCCAAATTTTTGGACTGTATATTTATGAGAATTGTTATGGAAAATTCTTTGTGTATGCAAGTGAGATGGTGTTTGAATAATTTTATCTTCAAAAAGTTGAATTGAAATTTTGTCTTTTGTGTTTTGTTTCGATTTCTCTGGTTATATGTTAAATAAAAGTAGATAAAGATAAGTCGAAAATTTGACACAGTAAAAAGTTCTATTCATAAATGCTTCATTGAAAAGTTATAACAGTAAAAATACGACGTGTGACAAATACGATCAATTTCAACGATAAATTAATTTATTCTGTTCCTTTTTTAATTTCGCCTTCTGAAATTTGTTTCAAGTTCCAATTTCTGTAAATTTTATATCGTTCGCAACATTTTAATTTTTTGCTCATAATCAAGAAGTAATATCGAACAAATGTTCATTCTGTGTTATATCGTGACCAAGAGAGAGTACCTTTGTCGACATATCTTTTGCTTAGAAGAATCGTATGATTAGTTATGAAAAGGCAAACGTTTCATTTGACGTAGCATAGAACATTGATCAATAATTGCAACGGTCTATCGACGTCAATTTGAAATGGAACGATCGAAGAAGTCTAATGATAACTTTCTAAAGTAATGTAATAATTCTAACAGTAATTACACAGTAGGTACAGTGGAATGGATGGAAACAAATAAATAAACTTCTATCTCTGTGAATGTAAAATTATAGCAGCGATACGGAAATTACATACAAAATTCCAAATGAAAGAATTGTTGAAAAATATGAGAAATTTTTGGCAATGAGTCTTATTTCTCCGATATTTCTGATATATATTATAACTAAAAAGGACGACTTTCGTATCTCAGAATTAAGAATACTAGTATAAGACACGTTTAGAATGAATACAGCTGCAGTTTACTGTAGCACATATAATTTTGTCTATAAATCACCGATCCATAATTATCCCTTAGTTACGACTTAGGAATATTAAAAATGATCAGCATTATGAGATGAAATTGACGCGTATCCAATTTTTATAACATGAAAGATACAAATTATATGTATATCAAAGATCTTATTGATCCTACATTTTCTTTTCTTCAATTAAACTTCATCCATATTTTTCTTATAGTACAGTTTTCTGAATACACAGTGTAAAATGTGCAAGATCATAATATAAAATTCAACATCTATACTTGAGAGTAGGTTATATGCAATTGAATAGAAATTTAATTAATAAAAGTGTTTGCAATTATTTAACTTTTCATTGAATTCTAATTACTTGATCTTTCGTTAAATATTAATTTTTGTCCATTTGACAAATTAAGTCGAAAAAAAGAACGGACGGATGAAGGTTAATTCGCCTCGAGCGGATATTACCGCTTGAATCCTATCTTTTTATCTTTTAATAATTAGCATACTTTTTATCTCCCGATAATTCTTCCCAAGCTTCTTCCAACTTCGTTTGCAACCTCTTCTTTGATTTCGGGTATGTTTTTTTTGTTCCATAATTCATCTTATATAATGTTTTAATCGAATTCACACTGGACAAATCGATGAGTGTTTCTTGTTCACCGTGAAAACTGACAACTGTAAAAATTCATTCACAATATTGACAAATTGTTTATAATGTTTCTATTACGTTTGTATTCTATTCGTGTCTAATCTAAAGTTTATGGTTATTGGTTCAGTTATATTTTTCACTGTACGTATAACATATATATGTGTACCTTATAATAGTATAACAGGAAACGACACCGTCGCAGCCGATGCAACGAGAATAATCATAATATTGATTAAACATGCGCGTGCAAGTACGTGCACATGTAGTTCCTCTTCGTAACAGGATTGGAAAATTTCAAGATGGACGTGTTCTTTGTTACGTTCGATCGGAGGTTCAAGGTCGAATCACGCCGAATCTAAAGGCGGCATCGCAGAAGGCGGTATTNAAAGAGAAAGAAGGAACGAGAAAAAGAAGGAACGAGAGAAGATCTCGGCGCCTGGAGCACTGTCTACCGTTACCACGTGTCTATCTCTCTCTCTCTTTCTCACTTCTTCCCCGCTTCAATATAGTACCACGATCGCACGTGCAAATACGATGGAAACCGCTTTACAGCAGCCTTTCCGAAACCCGTGCATTAACAAACACCCCTTCGTCTGACCTACTTCCCTTCGTTTTCAAATGTTCACCGCGCCGTCGGTATGTACGAGTTTGCCAAACGTGCTTGCTACAAGATTCCTTAGAATCGTTCCTCGCGGTTTTATCTTGTTGACTGCGGAGTGAATTTGAGATTAGCTGATTACATATACGTACGTGGATGTACGAGGATGCTCGAATTGTTCGCATGGATTATATTATCGAGAAACGAAGCAATCAGACAGTAGATTTGGCCAAAGGACAAAATTCGTCGGCCTATGTGACCGTCGTGACGTTAACTACGACGTTTTGCACGTGCCTCGGGTGAAAGTATTGTGTATCGTTCGTCGGCGCTTTTGAATCCGTATAGACAGGCGAGTACTGCGCGTGCGCAGGCGCAGGCGCAGGCGCACGTGCGCGTATTTCACCATTTCAACCGTCTTTTCTGCTCCACTCCCTGATCTACGGTCCCCTTTTACCGAATTTATTAATAATTCATCGTGTAAAATGAATTAGCATTGCTATCGTATTATGTTCAGTGAGCGTGAAAAGTATTCGCACACACGATGAAAAGTTGTCGATATTTTCAATGCTTGCAACTTTGTAAAGAAGAAAATCGCACAACATATTTTGAAGAATGGTTGTAAAGGACTATGATGAATTTAAAAAAGTTGCTCAGTATCTTCATAAAGTGTTTATTTTCAACCAGAGTTTTCAACTGGAGTAAATTTGCACAATTGTCGTGGAAAAAATGAAAATGTGAAAATATCTTTTGAAAAAAGATATCAGGTAACTAAAATATGAACAATCTTTTAATATTGAGAACGTTTTATTGCCTGTAATAAAAAGTATTCAGTTTTGCAATATTTTTTGCAATTTTAGTAGCTAGTTAATATTTATTCTATAATCTTTTGATTTTCAGAATGATTCTAATGCATTTTCGCACAATTTGCACAAGATTTTGGTAATAATCAGACAGAATTAAGCAAAAAGTAACTTGATTGACAACTATAACTAACCTACAAATCCATGTTCGTGATTACTGATTATAATCACTGATTATAATCCAGTAATTGTGGCTAATAAATAACTGAAATAATCAAAGAAAATGTAATCAACGAACACGGTCAACTCAATAATCATTAATCACGGAATAATTATCTGTTTGATTACGATTAACAGAAGTTTAGTATCATGGTAATTATAATGATATTGGATAATAAAAGGTATTTGTAATCATGCATTAAATGAAGATTAGAAATCACAAATTAATGTATTTATGATTATTGATTTGTGTCAGAAATGATTAATTGCCCAATGCTTGTGATTACCATGATTTAGTAATCAATTACAAAAACAATTAGAAAATAACTAATTACAATATTATTACTTAATCTTACTCGTATGGAACCAAACTGAGTTTTAATAGGCAAAATGATTTAGAATTTAAAATTAATGATATAGAATGTTGCAAATTTGCGACCGTGTGCGTTTAAAGGTTAAATTAGCATTAATTGCAGACAATATTTCTGAATATTGTGTGAAAATATATATCATGGAAAATGATTTACATACGTGAAGTTTCTAGTCATATTTTCAGTTATATTCTTCACCAGATTGGCATCATACCGTACAAAAGACTGAAACTTAATAATACATTATTAAAAATTTGATTGTTTCAGAAGATGTCGGAGGGATCGGCGAATCAACTATGTAGATGGTTATTCTTGGCGGGATTGATTTATTGCTCGTCCTGTCAAGGTGTTTCTTCCACGTTTGAAAACAAGACAGGTAAGTCACCGATTACTACCTTAACTTCCTGCCATTTTTCTTTATTCATATACTCCAACTAGAGAAGTTTGTAAATATTTGAACCGTAGTGCAATTTTTCGCTTATTTGGTTTAACAGCACATTTCAAATGTTTAATCTTTAGTCTGTTTTGTGCAGAAACGGTGTAAAATATAATTTTATTATTACAGAATTTTTACTTAATTCTTCACTGTTAGGTACTTTTTTTTTATTTGTAAGAATTTTTTATGAAAATATTGTACTGTGTGAATCTTAATTCTAATCAATAATCTAATCGTACTCTCAAAAATTTTTAATCTGATGATCATTAAACTGCGGATGTTTATGCAAATTTAAATTCTTATGATTAAAGAAATAGAATCTAAATTGAGATTTGTTTCACTTGTTAGATATAAGTGCCTTACATTCGGTATTTTCATATCTATTTAATCATATATACATTTTGCATAGTTTTGCAGTTTCAAATTTTTTTACAAATGCATAAAAATATACAGATTTTTGAAGATTGATCAGTCAAATCTGAAACAAATGTGAAATATATATATATATATATATATATATATATATATATATATATAAATTACGAGATATTTAAAACGGTATTAATACTTATTACACCAATATTTCTCAGTATTCAATGGTTCAGTATACATTATATATTTAAGATTATTTATGCTGTACACTTTTTACTAAATATATATTTGCAATAAATATCTCGTAACTTCTATATAAATATTCTATATAAATACTTTATGAGACTCCATTCTAAGTTTTAACAAGACAATCATAAACTTTCAAAATGTTTTATATAAATACATATATAAAAATTTTGCTGGTAAGTGTTCATGAATCATTATGCGAAATATTATACTTTTATATTAAACGATTTATTCAATCGATCCTAAAAGTCAAAGAGAACAGTCGAATTCAAATTAAGGATTTCGATTGTTGAACAATTGAATTCGAATGACTTCATTGTTAGATTATGCAGTTGTTAGCTTTCGCGTAATCGAAAACGAACGCAACATGGTGCAATCAATGCACTTCGCGTTACGACAACTTTTGCGGATATTTCACTCACGTATATATGTTGTAGAAACATCGTATCCCCGTTAAAATTGTTTCGTAATTATTAAAGCTAATTTCACCATACGAATAATATATGATTTTACTATGTATAAACATTAGAATATTTTACTTAAATACATATCAGGTATTTAAGGTGTTTCACTTAATATTTCCTTTATTTTTGATAACATAAACGTATTTCAGTGTTTGAATGATTTCTTTTTTTATTATAAAAAATTATTATTAATGAAGAGATAAATATACTTAAATTTATTTAAACTCTTTTATTAACGACAAATAGACTAGGTTTCTATTCAGTTACATAACTACAATAATTTGTCAAAATGATCAATTCTTAAGTTTGCATAGAAATTTTGCAATAAATTGTTTTAGAGATTTTTACTAACTTATATTCTTCATTGCAAATCCCTCTAATACAAGTTTTATACTTTAATACGTGGTTCTAATCTTCTAATTTCATATTGTGATCTTATCTTCGTTTCCCAGCTCATTCGTTTCACTTGCAGCTAGATGGTAAATGCTACAAAACTATAAATGTCTGCACGCATTTTCGAAAAACTGATGCATCGTAATTGTTATATAATAATCAAAAGACAATATACTGTCAGTTAAGGGACTTTGAGAACGAACATTATTTGTTACTCTGACAACACGTTTTGCTATTAAAAATGTCAAAAAATAAAAAAAAATATGTTACATGTTAGAAAAATAGACGTCATAGAATCTCATCTATATACATCTAGAGTGCAATTTTTGCAAGAGAAATGTGTTAAACTGACGGATGAGGGTTAATTTTCGTCGTCGATTAATTCTGCTGCCGATCGATCGAATATATAACATCTCACATAGAATCTCATCTATATACATCTAGAGTGCAATTTTTGCAAGAGAAATGTGTTAAACTGACGGATGAGGGTTAATTTTCGTCGTCGATTAATTCTGCTGCCGATCGATCGAATATATAACATCTCACTTCATAGATAACATAAGTTCTATCCGGTAAAAACGTATTGCCATTGCCGAGAAATTTTACATATACATGCCTCTGTGTGTGCCTAAGCGTGTGTGCCGGGTCAGTAGGTCACTCAACTCGGTGCTAAAAGAATACTCACGCGTATCGATACACATGCAACGCNCATAAGTTCTATCCGGTAAAAACGTATTGCCATTGCCGAGAAATTTTACATATACATGCCTCTGTGTGTGCCTAAGCGTGTGTGCCGGGTCAGTAGGTCACTCAACTCGGTGCTAAAAGAATACTCACGCGTATCGATACACATGCAACGCTTGTGGAAAACGCTTGTATACATGTATGGAGTATGCTCGCTTGTTAGATGATACACGCTCGACACACGTATATATTCCTCCTCCAGGTGGACGTTGCTTTATTGAAATAATCCTTCTCGAAACGGTCAGAGATTAGAGAGAAGGAGAAACAGGGAATAACGTTTAAGCGAAGCAAAAGGAACAATCAACGATTGTTGGGATTCGTTCAATTCATTTATTAAATAAATCCATTTATTGCTAAATCAAGAATTTGGGTAAAATTTGGAGGAGAAGATGTTGTGCTATTTAAAATGTTAGATGCTACTAGACGATTTAATTGAAATAGTATCTATTTTAAATAGGAGATAAAAATTTGGCAATTAAAATTGCGAAAACAGGATCTTATATATTCATAAAATATAATATATTCGTGAACAAAATTTCGTGAACATTCTTAATCATTAATAATAATATGTTGATAACATACAACGAAACGTTAGAAAATATTCAGTGTATCGTTGTTTCCAGCAATAACATTCGAAATGAAATTAAAATAAACGAAATATTTCAAGACGAAGTAATACTTGAAAATTCACCATAACAACAACGTTTATTTATAACAACGTTTCACCCAACTATACGAACAGCGAGATCGATTTTCAATAAGGAGAGAATATTCGTAGGAATATAATTCCAGAAAATGTAAGAGCCATCGAAATGTGCGCCATTTATTCGGTTTTTTTTTTTTTTAATAGAAAACGATTCGAAGCTCGTGACAATAAATCTAGGACACGAAAGAAATTCGTTCCTCTTGTCTCGATGGTGGCACGGACTGCAAGCACTTAACCTTAATGAATCTTTGCTCAGTTGTCAAGCAGGGTGCCCTCGCGAAAAACAGACGGTTATACTTCGCTTTTGTGTACTTACACATGTCGTCGCACGAGTTTTGTCCGCGGCGTATTTGATCGGACGCACTACTACCGCGGATATTGTAGATTTCTCACGCAAAGACTTTGATTTCGCAATGACAATGAGAGAGAGGATTTTTCAGATTTTCGAAATCATGAACATTTTGATTTCCACGTTATTTGAAATACGAAAGCTGCGTGAGTGTTAAAATCAATTTGCTGTTGCTCGTAAAATGATATCAAAAGTATATAAAGAAATTGATAAGGAAAGGGTCAATTGAAAACAACTAAGAATGTTTATGCTTCACTCCATATCTTGAACATCATTTTTCATTAGTACAGTAGCAACAAATTATTTAAACTCACATTGTAAGTAATAGTGATAGTAATTCTAACACGAATGTACTTTTTCATTTGCATCTTTGCAACGCGAATAATTCAAATGATTTAATAAAAGAGAATCTTGCTTTGGATTCAATACAAATTCTGTTGTGTCTCGTTGTAATCATAACTACAAATCTACTATTCGGTGTTTCAATATACTTCAATATACAATCTCTACACAATAGAAGAATATACTAAACGACACAGTGAGTCTTTATAAAGTCATTAACTCTCGCCTTAAACTTAATCAACTTTGCACGTCCTTTTCATTTTAATTGCTCAGACTTTCGTCGAAAGATTCTTTTTGTCCGACCCGATTATGAGAATTTATAGACGAGCAAATTCATTTAATGAATTCGTGGAGTCTTCCTACGCTCCCCTCACATCTTTCAAGTATACTTGAAGAAACTGTCGTCTCGTATCACTTTCACAATACTTGCGAAACTAAACTAGTCCAACTGTAACTAAAATGATTTAGTATTAATTTCTTACTCGCATTTAAAATTAAATCATCTCGTTGATTTTACGTGCCTGCTAATTTTACGTCAAAAGATTTTTAAGTAAGTAACAAACACAGTGTTCTATTTTCTACATCAATATCTATATATTTATATATTTTTTATTATATCTACAAATGCAATTATCTCTAAAACTATTTCTCGTTCGGAAAGATATTTTAAACTTTGAGGGCAAAGTAATTTGAAGTAATTGATTCATTTATAGATAGACTTTTTTTTAATTTTTTTTTTTTTACTACAAATCAATCACAAATGAATTACTTTCTCCTCTAAATCAAACAAGTTTCTTCGATTCTTCAATTTTAAAAATAATTGCATTCGTAGATTAAAACGCCTACATATTACAAGTGAAATAAAATGAAATAAAAATATTATATTAGAATAAAAATTAAATTGTTTAATTATTAAATGAAAATATTGTAAAATGTTCAAATAAAGATTGAAATTTAAAATTTACACCGATGAGATCCTCCTAGTTCGTGTAACCAACAACTAACCACTAACTCGTTCTTTCTTCCTCATCGATCTAAACGAACATGCATTGAAATTCACAAGTGGAAGCGAGGCTATACTTTTTATCAAACGACCATTTAAAAACGATTTCAATTCTGGAGAGCTATGCGTTTTCTCCTCGCATTGCAGCCGTAGTTTCTATTTCTACGGTATCTCTTTGTAGCATGCATTGAATGGATGTTAATGTTCATCCAGTGAGTGCGATTGTATGTAAAATGCATCAACCTGTGTTGCAAGCATAAATGAGAGAAGAGAAATCATCCTGCCGCGCTACCGCATAGTCCCATAATCGATATCGTTTTTCTCCTTCTGAACGAGAGCAATTGGCAACGTTATCAACGTGTTTTATCCACCACCGATTCTTCCATTTTATTTATCTGTGTGTTGACTCTGAGTGCTTGAAATTACCATAGTGCAAAAGTTTACGCCTGAGCATATATAACGAATCAACAATGAATTCAACTAGGCACGGAGTTTCGAAATTTTCGAAACTCGAGCCCGAAGCTTTCGTCCGAATCCGAAATTTCGAAACAAAACACACTTTTACACATTTTGTACACATTTCGTAAGAATAAGGAGAGACGAGGGAACAGAATGAATTCAAAATTATTTCCATCGTGCTTTGAAATATGTAAGTTACGACACAGTTACGTAAATAATATTAGAAATGAAATAAAATTACGGCTAACAGATATATCATCGCGTTTTATGCTAATTTCTCTATCTAATTGTTTCTTCGTTCCGCTGATTATGATAATACCGAATTGAACAGAGCTTGTTTTGCTTGCAGGCCAAAGCGAGAGCAAGCCGCGCGTATTCTCGCCGAGAATGGATTACGACGAGTGGACACCGCTTGGCCGTGGCGATCCGTTGAAGAACAATCCGACATTCGATTACGTTCCGCCTGTGCTCGACAGGGTTCAATATTGGCTCGACTCTCACACGACCGAGCCGTCCGCGAAACGCGACATCCTCGTACTGGGTGTCACCGCGAAAAAAACCAGTCCGAAGATACCGGAGCAGTTCTTGAAGTTCGTCGACGGGCCGAAGTTCACGAGATCGAGCCACCAGGATGTCAGGGGCAACGACTTCACTGGCAGCACTGGCGCAGAACCGCCGAAATTCGTGAGGACGAGCAACTTCAGGAACGGGCCGATCGATTACAGGAATCAAAACAGAATCCAATCGATACCGGCTAGCTATTATCCTAGCCCGTTTTACAATCAAAAGACGAAACCTTACACGATGATGCTTCCACCGCCGTTGACTCAGAAGGACAAGATCGTCAGCTTCGTCGAGTCTATGAATCAGCAACAGCAGCAGTACAACACGCAAACGGAGGACGGACTCGTGCTCCAAGACTCGCAGGTTTACGGTTCTCCACCGAAGGGTTACAATCAACAGCAACCAGGGAAACACCAGTCTCAAACTTTGTCCAAGTTCTCCCCGAACAAAGGCCCTGTTCAAACAGTCTCCACGCAAGTGGAAACAATCAAGAGCGTGCACGCCCCTTCGTCGTCGCTGTCGACGAAGCTCAAATACGACAGCGCGACCACACCGTCTGTTTCGTTTGAGAAGTCCAATCTGATTTACCAGTCGACGCAAACATTGTCCGGCGGCTGGCCAGCTGGTGGCTCGTTCGCGACGTCGACCATCGTATCGGACGCCGGTCAGGCGACTCGTCAGGCCAGCGACTACTCTCGCGATCAATACGACGTCGATCATCACGTCGCGGCGGCGTCTTCGAATCATCAGGTGGTCGTCGAGCAGAACGCGAATATAATAGTCGACGGAGACAGCAACGAGAACGAGGAGGTGGTCGTCGGTCAAAAGGAGAAGGTCGACTCAGCGTCGAGCACCGTGTCACCTGTTACGACCACGATGACGACGACCACTACGTTCGACTCCATCCACGAGGATAAGGACGACGAATCGACAACGAATCGGCCCTCCGAGAAGATGCACATCGTTATCGCCAATTCGCCCCACAGTCTTGACGTCGAGGCGACGAGCGAAGCGAAGCGAGAACCAGTGGCGATCGTGATGCCGAGCAATTATTCGGCGACGAATAAGAAGTTGACTCACGCCTCTCCAAGCTCGGTGACAAAGCCGGAATCGCCGGATACAACCGCCGCAACCAGCCTCGTGGAAAACTTAACCGCGGCGGGAACAGCTGTGACAGCCAGCGAAGTCTCGTCGAAAGTCGAGTTTCAGCCAGTTCGAGGTTCGCCGATCTTCGCGGAGAGCTCCCAGTCCACGGTCGTTTTACCGAACAAAATGATGCCGGCTCATCAGCAACAGCAGCACGCGATGCACTACCACTCGACGATCGCTCCGTTCCCCTCCCAGCATCCTGTCGATTCTTTCCTCGGGTTTGGCCCGCCGCAAGCTCCTCTCTCTTCGATGATGCACCCACAGGCTAAGCCCAACCACGGGACGATGCATCTTCTCGGTAGCATGCGTCCGACAGTCGGTTTCCGAGCTCCGGTCTCGATGTC
This sequence comes from Lepidotrigona ventralis hoosana, assembly GCA_002806875.1. Taxonomy (NCBI): domain Eukaryota; kingdom Metazoa; phylum Arthropoda; class Insecta; order Hymenoptera; family Apidae; genus Lepidotrigona; species Lepidotrigona ventralis. Next base: position 2,134 of record NIPQ01092275.1, on the reverse strand, counting down.
GATGTTCCCGCCAATGACGCACATGCACGCGCCACCGCCGCCACCGCCACCTGTAAGATCGACGATCGATCACATGGGATCACCTTTGATCGTGGATCAGCCAGCAGCTCGCCCATCGTCGCCGCAGTTACAGAACTTCCCCCCTATGTTCGTCGACTCGCCGTCGCAAACTTCGACTCTGATCGCGCATTCGATCGCTACCGAGGACCATTACTTCGATCGGCATCGAGCTCGCTTGCCAGGCACAACCGCGTCGATCTTTACCACACCGACCTCTTCTCCTTTCCTGCCTACCGTCTCCTCGCCTGTGCTCGAGAATTCGTCGTTGGTTGACATGCACGACGCCGGTCATTCGGAAAAGAGCGACGATCGTTCTGCGGGGAAAGAGGCACCGGTCCGCGACAGGGAGCAAGCAGAAGAGATAGAGAAAGTGGAAATGGAAATGGAAATGGAAGAGGAGGAGCAGCGGGAGAAAGAGCGAGACAGTCGGAAAAAAATATCGTCGGATTCGACGACACCGAGAGTTACCACCGTTCCGAATCTGACCACCGATCCTATCTTCTCGCACTACAAACAACCGGCGAAACCTATCCGCGGCCCGATGTACCTCATCATTCAGGGCCACTCGAAGGTGAAGACTTACAAACCCACGATGAGCAAACACGGAGTGCCTATAGAGGGGAACGAGATCCCGGAGAGCGTCACAGAGAGACAGCTGTCGAAATTCGAGCAGTTCGTTCAGGAGAACACGAGGAGTGGGAATCGCGCGGCAGCAGCGAGTGCAGCGGAGAAGAAGAAGATAGAAGAGAAAGCGCGTATCGAGAAGCTCGCTAAGGTTCGTCAAAGTAACTTAATGAGTCTGGTCGAGAGCGGTTTAGCGAGCTTCACCGTGTCACCTTCGTCTCCTGTGACGGAGGATGAACGCCGAGGAAACTCGGTGACCACGATCGAGATCAACGCTAACTAAGATTGTTCGCGCGGATAGGAAGATTGGAAAGAGATATACTTTGCAGGATGTGCGACGATACGACCGAAGCCTCAATAGAGTCGAGAGACTCTAGCGTGACTCAAACGGATCAGTTTAAAACTACTCAGTTCGAAACTAGTTAGTCACAAGATGATGGTTGCGCTGTCGCGAACAAATTCACATGAAACGATACGTGGACGATGTCAGTCACGAAATTTCTGTTTCTGCGACGCAGCTTTCTTCGAGGTAAATTAATTTTAAAAGATGCAAATATTATTATCATTGAAAATTCGTTTGCAACATTCTGTATCGTCAATTTCAAGTCTACGATTCTATGAAATTGTACATTTAGAGTTTGATAATAAAAATAACAGCAGAGAGGGTGTTTCCTCTTTGAAGTTTTATTTTGATACATGGGCAATGTGGTTGATATTGATTTCAAGCGATTAAAAATTGGTTTCGTTCATCGACATGAGATTGGATTATGGTTTTATGGTTGAGAAATTGGTTCTAAAGTGGTTCGTCTGAGTTCAATCTTGGGCTACGAACGAGCCCATACACGAGCGTTGAAACGACCTTCAATTTATTCTACAAATTAAAAAAGCATAGGAAAATATTGATACCATAAATATTATTGTTTAAATTTATCTCTAGAATTTATCATTACTCATTTTCCTTCGAAAAATGAATTTACAAACTTGTGAATTGGATATCGATTCTGTACTTATGTAATGAAATTAAAAAATTAATAAAATTGGAGTTTGCGAAGGAGTCACATTGTAGTGTGACAAAACGAATAAACGCTCGTGACAAATTTATGCTTATTTGTCGTAGATGTGAATACAAATTCGGTCTAAATGCATTAGAATTCACGTATTATATTTTTCAACATATGCTTGAACGTTCATTAATTTTTTCTCGATGCATTCATGCTACGAAGAACGCTCTGAATTTTATGTTCAATGCATGTTTTGAATTACATACATTTCCTTTTTACTTAGTTCTTGATGTATCGTTATATAATTACAGGATTAGTATTTAATTCTAAAAAAAGAAATATATAACTTAAGAAAATGGCACAAATAATGGTCAATTCTAAGGCAAATTAAAAAAAAAAAAACAATGCTTGTGATATCATCATTTTACTGTGCTTTCCGATTTATGAAA
>NIPQ01092273.1:30651-46475 GCA_002806875.1 Lepidotrigona ventralis hoosana | reverse complement strand
GTCCGCGGGATTTCGGCGAGCGAGGGAAAGGGATTACCACACGCGCGCGGCGGGTGGAGCGAGAGGAACAGACGTACCGAGAGAAAGAGAAAGGAAACGACGACGACGACGACGACGACGACGACGACGAAGAAGAAGAAGAAGAAGAAGAAGAAAAAAACGAGTGATCGTAGTAACACCGGCGCGTCTCCTCTCGCGGCTTCGTGCTTGTCTCGGAATTAGTGAGTAGACAGAATTATGTCCGTGAGCAGACCAGCTCGGCTCAGTTGAGACTTACTGCTCAGCCTGTGCACACGCATGCTACGAATCTTTCCTACTTACATATATACCGGCGGCTTCCTGATGCGATTAGACTAGTCCGCGATCACTCGCCACTCCGTATCACGGACGAGTTTGTTTAACACTTCATCGTAACGCGGACACACACGCCCGCTCAGCGATCTTCCGTCAATCGTTCGCGCGATCCGTTCTCTGGGTCACTCGCTTCAACGTGAACAGCCACGCGGTTTTTAGCCACGGCAATAGCTAACCAACGGGGGGTTGTGAATTCCCTCGCGCGACAAAAATGAGGAATTCCGTCGAGCGATAACAGTGACTGCATGACAGTTTGCATGTCCCTGACAAGGTAGTACTGTTTGTTATCTTCGANGCATGTCCCTGACAAGGTAGTACTGTTTGTTATCTTCGAGCGATTCTGACGGAGACAGAAGGGACGGAACAAGTGAGAATTTCCCTGTCTGAAAGAGAAGAAGCTTCTTTAGTCATGAAGTTCTTCGGATTCTTCGTGCTGCTGTTGGTTGTTTTGACTGCGACCAGTGTCTCGGGCCACCATCATCATCGCGAAGTCCACGCGGATGACAAGAAGAAAGGAGATCCGGTGGACCAAGTAAAAAGATACGCGCCGAGTGACAACGACAACGACAACGACGACAACGACAATGTGGTGCTCACCGTAAGTGAGAAGAACAGGAGAAGCCCGAAGGGCGAGGAAACGAAGAGCGGTGTACCTTTCAGCGAGAGAAGGTTGGAGAAGATGTTGGAGAAGGCTATCCTAAAAATAATCACCGGCGATTTGAGCACCGGTGACATGTTGCTGCTGAAAAGTTTGAATTACAGTCTGGAGGAGGTTCTGGCGATTCGCGAGAGGGAGCTAAGTAAAAAGAAGGACGAGGAATTGAGGAAAAAGGAGAACGCCAAGTCTTGGGCGAAAGTGTCGTACGAAGATGGAGAGAAGAAGAGTAGAAATTGGAGTAAAAAGTCGATGGATCGTTCCTCGTCGAAGAATCCCGATTTCGAGAACGTCAAACGAGAAGGTAAAAAGAATCGTCACGTGGACAAATCGTCACCGTCTTACAAGGACTTCGACTTCGAAGCGTATAATAAACAAGCGGTCCTCGATTACGAGAATTTGCCCTCCAATATGGAGTTTCAACAGCCCTGGTCGGAATCAACGGCTGTTGACTACGAAGAGGCTACTGAGACTTCCGAGGAACAGGATGCCGCGAACAATCTCCATCGTGACTTTGACAAAGCTATGGAGCCTCACGTGGTCTTCAAGATCCGATACGACGACTCTGAGTTTGACTCTAGCTCAGGTTCCGACGAAAGCAACAAAAATCGTCTTGGAACGTTCAAACATCACGCCTCCTCGACGATACGGCACACGACTTCGAAGAATGCTGGCAATTCCTTTCATGCGTCGACACCATTACCGATGTCTTCAACTACTGCTGCTACTGTTCCTGTGGTTTACCAACTGAGCAACACCAATGCAAGAAGTAACTATCTAACGAACAACAATTATTCTACAACCACGTATTCGACAACATCGAGTAGTACCACTATTACGGAGAGTACTGTTGCATCAGACGAAATGTTGGAAGATAAAAATGACACAGATATCGCTAGCGTTACGAATACCACTGACAATATGGATGTTTCAAAAAGTGGAGAGAAACTCAGTGAGAATAAGAGAATCAGTGAATACGAGGGACTCGAATGGGTCGAAGACGACGTTTACAGGGTAATCCCTGAATTTGTGGATTCCCTTGGCTTCGAGAACACCGAAGAGAACGAGACGTCGGACTATGAAGACTCCAGCCACGATTCCCGACTAAATTGGAACATAGAAGAGAACGAGAATGACACGTCGGGCTACCTAAACGACACTCCCGATTCTGTCAAGCTTTTCGTGGCGAACAACAACGTGTCCTCTGGTAGCCTTCCATTGGCCAATTTGTCGTCCTACCTACAATTAGCCATTGCTCATAGACGAGGGTGAGTAAGCTAATCGACCTGTTTTATGGCCCTACGTTTTCCCAAGCTTCTATTCACTGCGCTCTCAGTAATTCAAGTAAATATCTTTTTAATTAAAACTTCGATACAGATTGGATATCATGGAGAAAAATCGTACATTTTCAAAAGTCGTAGATTGCACGATTCTCTCTCCCGTTGATTATATTCATTCTCGTAAAATGTTTAAATGTCGTGTGCCTTGCTTTGCAAAAAATGAAATTAGTATCTATACAATCTGCTTTTTGTGTCTTTTAGAGGAAACCTAACCTCAAGCTTCGACAGGTAAGCTTCACCTCATGATGGCTATGATCGATATCACTATGATCTTTTTTTGGGTAAGGGACTCGGTGTGCCGAACAAAATGGACAGATGAATTCTTTTTGGTTTTATTCCCCCGGGCCGATCGGCTGCTTTCCTTTTGGCTTGGCTTGCATAATCTAAAAATACGTTCTCTCATCACGATTATCTCATTGCTCGTATTGCACGAGATACGATTTATTACGATAACAACGGGAGACCTATTCTCCACGGAGGTATGTTGTGTCTGCATGAAAAGGTAACGCACCCGTTCTTCTCCCCTTTTTTCTCTCTTCCTCTTTCGAGACTAAATCGGCCGATATTCGTCTTTTATTCGTAATTATCATAACGAAGAAACGTAGCGAACGATTTGCCAACGACGTAACCCAGGCCTGTGCTCACAAATACTTGACGACAAAAACGACGTTCTCGACGAATCATTGCCCCCGCAACGTAAAAATATCTCGATGGCCCGTAAAAATATCGTGATGAAACGAAGAACCACGAAGCGCCACTGAATTTCTGCGCCTTGAGCTGACCAGCGTCCGCTTCTTCCACTGTTTCTCCTCTCGTTTCTTCGTTCACGTTTTTCTAAATGAAAAATTCAAAAGAATTCATCAACACTTCCAATCTCATTTCCTGAGAACAATATCAACAGAAATCTGGTTATAAGAATGGTCTAAAATTTAAAATTTCAAAACTTGATTACGTCAAGATCTTGTGGTAAGATCAGTGAGACACGTAAAGAAAATGCTTAATGCTCAAAGAAAAATGATTTGTCGAGCAGAGAGAGAGACGAGTGCTCGTAATCTTTTCGAGAGACAAACGCGAGTACGAAGAACAGAGCCAGGAAGGACGTGCTGTGGAAATTCCGCTGTGGTCCCTATGCTATGTTTTTAAATCGCTCTCCTCCTCCACCACCTTGGCCTCTGGTGCGAAGACGTTTCTTTTATTTTATTAAGTCTAGACGCGTAAATGCATTCGTGTCGGCACTGGCGTAGCCTGCTGAGAGTCCTCCGGTGTGTCGGTCGTTCCGCTTCTTCCTCGAGTCTTCTACAGGATGATCTGAACGATCCTTCGATACTTAAAAAAAAAAAAAAAAAAAAAAAAAAAAAAAAAANGTGACAACACGCATGACACGTCTCGTGCAGACGGATTAATTTACTTTTTACGATGTATACAACGAAGCAGACGCGGCTAGATCGTGGCGAAAACGGCGGCATTAAGTTGAGCACCCTCGTAATCACCGGGTGTCTAGTCAGACTGCAGTTAGGACTGCTCTCCTACGAGGTTATGTAACACATTTTAATTTAATGCGCTGACCTTGTCTATGCGTCTCTCTTCCTATACCGATAAAGACGAGACGCGCAACGAAGAACGAGGAGGAAGTTTTTGTCAGTGGCTCCCCACCTCCCCGCCAGACGACTTGCAACTTGCATTTTTTCATGTCGTTAATCAGGTCGACGTTCACCGTTTTCTACATTACACCATTTCCCAGTTCAGTTCCTGGGTACCGATCTTTCACGTCGATTTTCCTTAGCCCTTAATAAATCGATCGATATATCTTCTCGTTGAAACGTTTCGCAACATTACAAAAATTATTCTATAATACAGTCTTCTTTCCTTTCACTAATAAGTTTTTCGTAATAACAAGAATGAAAGATCCTTCAAGATATTGAAAGAAATCTTCTCGGTTAGATTTCCATGTGTTGATGCTGCAGTGCATTGCTTCGTGCTCGTTCGAAGGCTGTTACAAAACCGGCGTAACGTAGCCAATTTTCTTAATACGGTACTCGGGAAGGATCACTGGATTCATTCTCATGATGCAACGGCCTCCAGACACCCGAGTCCTTCCCTTTCCCAGACAGCAGACAGACGTGACACGTACGCAACGAGACGCTGTAGAATGCGTGACTTGGACGTGGCTAGATTAAGGAGCATGTCTAGAATGGAATACAATCCATAAAGATTTCGTGGCGAGATTTCGTCCGAGTGCTCTTCTCCCTCTAGCTCTTCCGCTTTCTCAAAGGGATTCCTGAGTAAAAAAGAAAAGAAAAGGAAAAAAGGGAGAAGTGGGACAAATTGAATCGGTATTGATAAAGAGAGAAATTTCGTTTCTCTTTTTTTATTTTTATAGTTTTGTGTTGAACGTCTAACTGCACGTGGGAATCATTGTAGCCTGACTGAACGATTGTTTAGGAAAACCACTTCTAGTTGTATGTCGATAAACAACGAGGTCGTTGACGCGCGATTGGCTGCGCTCAAAGATCCAAGTGGGCGTCCAACGAAGCAATCCTTGCTAGTGACGTAGAGAAACGACGTTCCTCCCTTTTTTCCTTGTCCGGTTAATGACTTAGAGCTCGATTATGCAATCCCGTAATCTCACCTGATCGGCACGAGTTCTATATACATATACTTAGGCTCGATTTCCTTGGCTTCTTCTGTAAGATGTTAGATTACTAATTAGCAGAACATATCATTATTATGTATCGCTAGTTTATCAGATTCGAAAGTAAAAATTAATTTACCAGAAGGAACCAAGATTCAAGATACAGCATTAACACGAATACATTAACACGAATACATTAACACGAATACATTACATTGCTAGACAAGACGAATGAGGTATATAGTAATGCTCGCGTCGGCTGTCTAGTCAATGTCTAGAACGTATAATAAATATCTCTGATCTACACTATGGGCCCTGTGGGTCACTGACCACCGTCCATTAGTCTGCCTTCCTGTCCGGAAAGCTTGCACGTATCTCCAAGTGAAAATTTTTACGTCGTCATACAGGCACGGAGTTCTTCGATTACTTCTGATCCTTTTACTTTACTCTCGCTTTTGCTACTCTTTAACTCTCAATTTCCATCCTCTTTAGATTCTAATCTAAATCCTAAATACTTATTTCACTAATGGATGAAAATTACAAATTCTCCTTTATATATGACTGTTTCACTCGAGTATTTGTATCTAAGGTTTGTCGGCTGCCGTGGTTTTTCATTTATCAATTTAAGCTTTAACGCTACCAACTTGTAAATCTTCTGTGTTTCTGTGTGCAGCCAGGGTGAGAAAGCCATCGAGGACATCAAGACGCGCGTCTTGGCCCTCACCGGAAGATTCAACAACCTCAGCACCGACGCCAATCAGGTTCAACGCGAACGGCTCGCTATGTTTTCACCAACTTGTAAGTCTATTCTTTAACTAAAAGTTCCTGCGATATAATATAAAACTTAACACAAACGAAACAGCTTCGATAAAATTTTTAATCCTTAGAAGTATAGGTACCTAAATAATTTACGTTATATAAAAAATAACGTATTGAAGAATAGCGGATTCATGAATAAATTAAATCGCGCATCAAAATATATAAAATCCACAAGTAAATGGAAGTAAAGGATGAAAGATCCATAAATAAATAAAACAATGCATTCATAAGTTATAGTTCTGACAGGTTAACGTTTATATGATAAACCAAAAATGTGCAAGTCTGATCTTTTCCATCAGGTCAAATTCCACGAAATACGGATCAGGACGCCTGGACGGACGCGTTCTCCATGAATATGCATTTTCAATTGAACCTGACTTCTAGCGATCACGTCGTCGCTGCTAAATTACGAATATTCAAATTACCACAGGAGAACGTGACGTCCTCCTCGGAGAGCACGTTCGACGAGGAAGAGGAAGACGAAAAGAAGATTAGGATATCAGTCTACTATTACACGAAAACCTTGAAGAGGCACCGAGGTAAACTCTACAAATTGATCAACAACGAATTAATCACAGACTTGTTAATTGAATAAAAGTCTATCATTAAAAATCTGTATTATCAGCGAAGAAACGTTTGATGGACTCGGTGGTGACGCCTCTTACATCCAGAGGTACCCATTTGGCGTTGGATGTGAGGCAGGGTCTCCGATTCTGGAGACTAAATCCGCGGAACCCTCATGGAAACGGAAGTAACCACGGCCTGGTGATACAGGTTGAAGATCAGGACGGCAGGCCGCTGAAACCGGCTCTATATATTCAGCAACCGTCTTGCGCGGATCAGGACTCAAAACAGAAGGCATGTGAGTGTGTGCTCTAACAATACTAACTCCGATGTGAAAATTTCGATTGCCTGCTTGCATACCTGCGTGACATTTAACACCGTGTGCCATAACAGAACTGGATGCCTTAAATATCATTTGGATAAATTGTACACATTAGACAAATTAGATGATCGCGACTGTTGACTGTTCGTTGATTACTAATTTGCGAGATTTGCATTGGCAATATTGTGTTGTGATCCCTCTGTCGTTATCTCGCGCACGTTCCGTCATATTGAGACTAAATTTTCATCTCGAGGATGACTCACTTCCGTAAAGCGTGAAGATAAAAAATTTTCCGAATCTATTTTTCTGAAATATCTCTTCGAAGATNTTTTTTTTAAAAAAAAAAAAAAAAAACAAAGAATGGTTGCAAGCTTTGTCGATAACGTTATACCAGTTATAAAGTGTAACAGTGGTTTCTTTCTTTCGTTTGTTACAGACCAGCGAGTACCTGCACTCTTCGTACGAGCCTGTACTCGTTACGTTCGCATCGTAAATGGAAAAATGGAGACGTACGTCAACTGCAGGCATTAGAGTAAATGAAATGAACACTTATACACCGTGAGAAAGTAGACAATCATTCACATCGCACTTCGCACTCTTCGAGACGAGAATTTCTGCGAAGACTATTAAACACCGTCCTTCAACGGTTGTTCGGTTTAAACACAAGCACAAGTGTGGAATATTTTTATAGAAAGAATATATTGTCACTGAGACGCGACTACACATGCCTAGATCAATCATAGTTTACTTTGTAAATTTGTTAAAATGTAAAAATCGATGTATAATCGAGTCTGTTGAATTCACTAACGTGCTGAGCAAAAATTTCAATATTTTTTATACAAAAATCGTATCGACGATGTTCTAGAATTTCTATTGTTTTAAGAGCGTGGATCCTACATGAAAATGATAGGCGCGCTCGCGCCAGTCTTAATTAATTAATTTTGTGAAAGTGATGGAGCGAGAAAAAGGCACAAAAGTTACGATCGCGGTGAGAAAGCGTGTACGAACAGTAAAAGTTCTTTCATAGACTGTTTTTTTAATTTAACTTAAAGACGGAGTGCCGTGTTATTTAAGTGCAGTAGCGGTAAGTTGTTTTTTTTTTTTAATATTGTTTCTGGTAGTAATACGTTCAGGCCGTGGCTTCTATGCGGAAACACGTCGAGATACGTGTCATTTTCCGGATAACGTTAGTTAAATTTTAGCACGATTTAATAGATGTACATATCGAATCAGTAGATTGATTAATATTAATTAGATTATCGACTAGATTACTTTCTTGACCTGTATGCGTACGTGCGTGCAAAGTAGTACATATGTATACACGTCATGCTCACGACTGATGCAACCAAATGTAAGAGCTTAGAAATAAATATTTATGTTTTATGTTAATGAAGCAGCACAAAACCGCGGTGAATTTTTTATTATTCTACAGTTGGTAGGTAGGACCATAAGTAGAACACATTACATATTGATACGAGCATTAAGTACTTCATTGTTTCTCTCAGATTCTAATGGTCCACCGGAAAGATTATGTTACTTATTATCGTTTGCTGTTTAGCAAAGAAGGCAACATGCTCTCACAAATCTTACACAATTCCTGTATATAATGTATATTTAATTGCCTGGTTGTGCAAAAATAAATGATTTGACATCGAAACTTATAATGCCTTTACATTGAATGCATTCTAAGTTGATCCCTATCTTTTATACAATTAAATTCTTTATCTGTTTCTTTATTTTCCTTAAAGAAAAGAAACAGAACTTTCTGACATCACATACAAATTATATTTTAAATTGTTAGACTGTCAGTGTTTTAATTTCTTTCTTTTTAATACTTCATTTTATTGATATATTCTTGCTATTCACACACCATTTTCTCTTCCATCTCAGTGTAAATTTTTCTTTTAATACAATAATAATTTCATATTGTGATGTATTATTATTTCTTAACATAGTAAATTAATAAGTCTCTCTAGGATTTGTACGTTTGATGATTTTTAAACAAGCATTTTTGGTTGTTATATCAATTATAATTAACATGGTCTTTATATTCTGTACAAAAATGCTTCTTTATTAAAAATGTTCATTTATAGGAAAAGTACATTCAACATTTACAAAAGAATAATCCTTAACTAGATTGTATTCGTTGTCAGAAAGCAAAACAAAAAATATTATCGACAACATTTTTGTTTAGTTGATTTTCATTCTGTGTGCTCTTTATGTTGTCCAATCAATGAAATCCGACAATATGAATCCGCATAACTTATCAATCAGAGTAGGAGCGAATAATAAATAAATATGAGTGTATGATGCAAAGTATCTTTTTCATAATTCACTTCTCTTTCTTTGTCCTGCGCATTCATAAGAATGCATTGATAATTCACTCTGCTTTTTCTATGCAATTAGTTGTCTTTCAACAATGACCCAGACAATGACCCAACAAATACCATCAGTATTTCTCACATTTTTAATAAAACCCAATAAAAAGCAAGAAGAGAAAAGAATAAAAAAAAAGAAATGACAGGAATAAAGATCCATTTTGAAGAATGAATCAGAATGAAACATCATTCTGTAGTATAGAATTATGCATTGGAAAACATAGGAAACACTTTCTGACTCACTGATTACGCGCAAACTCTTTACGATCCTTCTCAACTTGAAAAATTTGCAATTCCTGCAACACGGCTACTCGACTATTTTTGAGCACGTATCGAAATACTATTAGGTTCTTTCGAGAATTCTAGTTTCGCTATATCATATCGTTGACGGTGGATATTCAGAGGATACGTATGATTTTTCAGTTCTATCAACGACTTATTAGACGAGTTCATTCTCTTCTATCCTTACAACCAAACGAACACAGATTAGGCTTGTCCCTTTTATGAATCGCGCATTGAGTCATTGAAATTCTCCGAGACCAGATCTTACGAATAAAAACACTGAACATGATGATGCTTCAAGACCTGATCTAGGAACAATTGTCTATTGCAATTCTTTCTTCTTGCCTAGCTATCACGATCCAGAGAGTCCAAGGTATCGTTGCTGGATGAATGAGTTAAATCACTTAGTTCGTCTAGGTGTTTCTGCTTCTTGCGAACATTCCAGTGCAGGCACTCTGCTAATGAGTCGAACCAGTCTGTTATTTGGTCGACAGCGCAAATACTGGGCACTGGATAAATGGACGTGGTTACTCTTAGACTGAAAATTATAGAAACGTGTAAAAAAAAAAAAGATATAAAATACACGATATAAAAACGTGATAACTAGAATCTTTATGCATTTTTATAGTTCTATAAACGTATAACGAAGAGTGTAATTGAACTAATAACGATAAAGAGAAATTGTTATAACTCTGTAGGGAAAAGCATACAGCAATTCATATTATCTTATTTTAAAGTAAGGATACTTTTATTCTTGAAAATTATAAAAATTTAAACGTCTCTAAAATCATTGAAAAAATCTTTTTCATTATTGGATCCACTATGTTCTTGAAGATTGAAACTTTTTCTTTACAATGACTCCTTAAATCTTGCTGTTTAATGAAAGTTCAATAATAAAAAAAAAAAAAAATCATACAGCAAATTTTAAGTGGAGACTTCAATCTTTAAAACTATGGTGAATCTAGTTATGAAAAAAATTTCAATAATTTCTACAATTTTCAAGAGTAAAAGAATCCTTATTTTCACTAGCGTGTTCTTCATTGTAATTAAAGAAACGTAAAATAAACAAAAATGTTTTTATTGTATATTGTATTGCATATTTTCGCATATTCTACGCTCTTCTCTACTTTCAAAACTTTTCATAAATGCATAAAAATCAGTCTAGTGACAACTGTGACAAGCAGCAGTAAACAAATCATTAATAGTACCTGCAATTTGCAGTACAGCTAACGTCTAATTTCTACAATAATGGAAATCTTAGAAATAATTGTAGCAGTGAGAAAGAAACTCCAAACGAATTGATGACCGAAAAATGAAACTTTAGAAGAAAGAGAAAAATTGGAAATTGCCAATGAAAATAAAAGAATTTTAAGACGGACCAGTCCTTGATCGAAGGAGACGTAGCTGTGCTATCGTTGCTATTAATGATTATCTGCATACACAGTCGGAAACTGATCGATCTTTACCTATCGCCATGGAAGAGCTCCTGTCTATTTCTGCCATCGAACGACACCCACGAGGTATTTCTGCTATCTGGTGAAACTGAGATCTGCAACAGAAAGGAAGAACGTTAAGTCAATCTTTAAAGACTGAGCAAGATATCTTTTACGAATTTTTCTTTATCATTGGTATACTGGATTGTAATATAAATTTATTCTCTCCTATTGTCTATAAGTATTTGACCATCTTCATTTTAAGAGTAATATACTTGAACTACTTTAAAACTTTCCATTGTAACTTTTGTCACTGTGTGTATTTTCTATACATGTTGTTATGACACGATGATGTATCGAAATTGATTGAATGCTGAATGCGTAGCAATCGCTTGTTTGCAATATAAAATCTTGAATTCTTAATAATTGAGAACGTACTTTGAAATTTGCACGAGCTTGTGCACTGTGATTGTACATATTCAATATTGTTTGTTCTGTTTTGAAAAATTTATATAGATATTGCAAGTGATGATAGAAATAATAGTTAGCATCAGTTACTATTAATAAAAGAATTCCACGAAATGGTCAAATACTTATAGATGATGATCAAATATGTACATTGTAGTGAATCTAAAAATAGGATAAATTTATGTTAGTAAATCTAATTGATATACGGTGTGCATTTTCCACGATACATACACATTAGAATAATACAGTTTTTTAAAAATTTGTTCAGAGAACAACAGAACAGTGCATGATCTGGCAATACGGATGACATTCGCTGGGACCAAGTTTCCTTCTATGAGGCAATGTCATGGACTAGAAATACCGATATTACTATGAAGATATTATTAAGGATTCTCTACTGATCCACGTGAAAATATTGTATCGAACTAATGTTATAAATGTATTACATTTAAAAGTTTCTTGAATATTTTAGAATCAAAGGATTTAAAAAATTCTATAATATTGAGCTGCAACAGCTTCAAATTTATATAACTTTCTTATAGATTTGAAGAATTGAACAGTTACAAATAAGACTTTGTATAATTTTATACAAGTATAATTATAGTTATAGTACGTTTGTTAAATTAGATATTACATACAATTAGATAGTTGTCGCTCAAAAGTTTCTCTACTGGATTATGAAAACCTTGACTTTCTCACGATTAAGATGAAATAAGGATTAATTAAAACTGAGGAATTATAAACATTTCGTGCAACTCATAGTTATAATTTACTGATCCGATTATCATACAATTATGTATGAATCATCGTTTGAAATTTTCTCGACTTTAGAAATTCCACAGTACTGGATCATGAAACTCTCAAATCTATGATTCCTTATGGACTCCAATAAAGATCAATTAGAGCTGAACAATTACAAAGAGATTTCGTCCAACTCTACAGTCTGTGATTCATGTTGAAAATTGTTGAATTATTATTTGAAAGTTCCTCGATTCTCAAGATTTTACAATGACTGGAAAACCTGAAATCTGTGACTGGTGTAGAGTACAAGTTTCTTAGAGATGATCTTCTCCAACAAAGATCAGAATCAGAATCGAATAATTACACTACAATCACCACCACACGATTATAAATTTCGGAGTCTCCTCTTTCTTCTCTTTCTCGTCGAAACTTGTACTGACTATAAAAGGTGTTCAGCACGTTGGCAAGATAGCAGAAAAAATTCGGAAATACCTTCAGCTCGACACCGGCGGGCACGACAATTGGTCTGAAGGACAGAGAGTGAGGGCAAATTGGCGTGATCATGATCGCAGGTACCGAAGGATGAATCATGCTGGCTCCAGCCGCGACAGCGTATGCGGTCGACCCGGTTGGCGTGCTCACGATCAGGCCGTCACCCTGCACGCTGGTCACATGTTTGCCATCGATGAAGAGGTCGATATTCGAAAGATACGGAGACGGACCTCGATCCACCACGACCTCGTTCAGTACCAGCAAATTCGTCGGTGGTTTCGCCTCCTTATTTTCCTCTCCCTTCCTCATGATGATACATCTCAGTCTGCTCCTCAGGGTCAAGGCCGCGTGACCTAAAGACAAGGCAAACTTTCGTCAGATTTATAACTCGTCTTTTTATCACATAGTCGACAAGTTTCGAACGCAACTTTCTCATATCGACAGATTTTCATGCGGTGTGCCTTTTCTCGATTTCAGAGGTAAAGATAATGGCTCTAATGAATGCTAAGCTGATACGAACGAAGTTGTGAACTAGATAATGGATTTTTATGCAAATTCGTGTTTTTTGAAATATAATAAATTAAAAAAATGGATTCTTGATAGAAAATTGATTTACGTATTAAGTGTGACCGAAAGTACCATAATTTGAATACTTTATATACTTCTTCATATTAAATATTGTGTACTATAGTACAATAAGTGCATAAATATTCACATTCCAATTAAAATAATTACTGCTACATATTAAAACAATTAACACATATTAAAACTACTGCAAAATTACGAAATAATTCTTTTACGTGATTTTCACAAAGATTTTATATATAAATAATTCTTATTATCGCACGTTCTTTCTCTATTTCTATTCTTTGCACTTTAACTTCTCAAACAAAAAATTTACTTAATTTAGTCATCGGTAGTTCTAGTATTGATGCACGTTTATTTTCACCATTGCATTCCTCGAAATCCTTCAGTTTTTGCCGGTCAGTCAATAAGGAATGCACGTGTAAGAAAATCATTAGCAACGTGTGAATATAAGTATAATGCTACAAAATGTCCGATGACTTGCTTGTTCTCGTTAGACATTATCATCTCTTGTGTTATCGAGAAAGGGGAAGGCAGAGAAATATTGAAGGACAAAGATTATTTCCATCGCTATGAAGAACGTCGTCGAGTAATTCTACGATGCTTACCTTCTAATACGTTTGTCACTTGTTCTTGGAAGTTGTCAAACTCAAAGGGTGTGAGGAACCCTAAGGAACCAAGGTGAAACGCCATTACTGGTGGCACAGATTGTTGGAACAATAAACTGGCATATAGAAGAGTTCCATCGCCTCCCAAGCAAACAATGAAGTCTATACGATCCTTAAATAGAAAGATATAATAATTTAATATAATGATATGGTAGAACAGAAATGATCTATTATAAAAAGATTTCTCGTAGAAATTAAATGACAGAGATTATCTATAGAAATTTTTGAAAGAAATTTTTTTTTTTATCTGTAATAGAAATTGCTTTTAAAAATGAAATTGTATACATTTATATCTATAATCTAAGAAGTTTGTATACATTTATATCTATAATCTAAGAAGTTTCTATATCTATTTTATGTCCATATTTATATAAAACAAATTAGATTATAGAAATATAGTAGGAGTAGTATATAATAAAAAATTGTATTTTAAACTCTTTGTAACTTTATAAAAAGAAAGATCGTAGAACAAAGGGGAGACTTCAATCTTCAAAATGGTTTTAGTCGCAGAAAAAATGTTGTCAGTGTCCATAAAGACAGTTGACTTTGCAAGAGAAAAAAATACCTTTATTTTTTTTTTCCTTTTGAAATAGTGTAAAAATATCTTCAGAAAAATTAATCCAATATTGGGAAAGGGAATTCTTTAAAATAAGACGAGGTGGATTGTTCTACGATTTTTTTTTCTTTCATGAAATAGTTTAAAACGTCAACAATATTTACATTCGTAAATATCTTCAGAAAAATTAATCCAATATTGGGAAAGGGAATTCTTTAAAATAAGACGAGGTGGATTGTTCTACGATTTTTTTTTCTTTCATGAAATAGTTTAAAACGTCAACAATATTTACATTCGACACAGTATTCTCATATTTGATGAAAAATTGTCGACATTATAGACTGCTCTAACTTTGTGAGAAGAAATCACACAATAATCTACTTGAATTCATTTAAAAGCATAATAAAGCCATTACTTTCATAGTATGAAGAAATCACACAATAATCTACTTGAATTCATTTAAAAGCATAATAAAGCCATTACTTTCATAGTACAAAATTCGTTTCTTTCAAAAATATTTTTACACTATTTTGGAGGGACTAAAAGAAGTCCATTTCTTTTCTCGAAAATTTTGTAAATTCATACATCTGTATGAAAATATAAAAAATTTTTTCCTTGAAGATTAAAATC
This sequence comes from Lepidotrigona ventralis hoosana, assembly GCA_002806875.1. Classification (NCBI taxonomy): domain Eukaryota; kingdom Metazoa; phylum Arthropoda; class Insecta; order Hymenoptera; family Apidae; genus Lepidotrigona; species Lepidotrigona ventralis. The sequence goes on along the minus strand of NIPQ01092273.1, from coordinate 31,556 downwards.
TCCTTTTTACAGCGATTCCTTAAAATTTGTTGTGCGATTCTTTTTTTCTACAAAGTTGTAAGAATTTAATTATCGACAAAATCTACATTCACTGTATATTAGTTATTCAGAATTAACGAGGGCTCAAAATAAGANGACTAAAAGAAGTCCATTTCTTTTCTCGAAAATTTTGTAAATTCATACATCTGTATGAAAATATAAAAAATTTTTTCCTTGAAGATTAAAATCTCCTTTTTACAGCGATTCCTTAAAATTTGTTGTGCGATTCTTTTTTTCTACAAAGTTGTAAGAATTTAATTATCGACAAAATCTACATTCACTGTATATTAGTTATTCAGAATTAACGAGGGCTCAAAATAAGACTTTTACAATGATAAAAGATGATTACCTGTAGTTCGTCTGTGCCGTCTCTAAAAGTTTGCAGCCTATCTCGAACCTCCTGAAATCTGAGGTCTCTGGCTAGGGCTGGATCTTCCAAGACAGACGCCTCGACGAACACTACCATCCGTTTTTCCTAGAAAAATATTCAGACAATCAATTTTTTGAACTTCAAACTTGTAGATAAAAGGGAGATCGTAAATAGAACGCACAGCTTCTTGAAGAAATCATACATATTACAAAGTCGTGTGTATGGACTAGTTATAGATAACTGTATAAAAAGAAAAAAGAAAGAAACTGTGGTATCACGTGATTCAAATCGATAGACCAAGGAACGAGTGCAGTGTCTTCGCGAGGAAGCTAGTCTGACTATGATTACGCGAGTGAAAGTATAATAGCATTTAAATAATATATGCGCACGCTCGAACATAGTTTCCCTCCTTTTTCCAAGCCGATCTTGCCTTGTCACAATGACTTGGACAATTCTGATGATCGCTTTGATAGAAAAAAAAAAAAAAAAAAAAATT
>NIPQ01092273.1:0-30551 GCA_002806875.1 Lepidotrigona ventralis hoosana | reverse complement strand
ATACAAAAAAAAAAAAAAAAACAAGTGGAGTGCGTGTTTCGCATAAATTATATAAGAGATGTGAGAAATGAATTAAAAAAATTAATACTTACTTCTATCAGCCATGTGACTAATTGTACAAACGGTGGTAAAACCGAATTATCGCGGACCTTCTTGATGACTAGAACAGTGAGTGGTGGCTTGTACCACGTCAACCTCTGTGAGGCTGGATCTTGAATGGTCCTAGGATAAAATAAATGAATTCGTTAGTCGAATTGTCATCAATTGCGACGATGAAATATTTCTCTAGAAAAAAAAAAGATCAAATAATGAAATGGATGTTTACTAAAGTAATTAATTAAAATTTCTTTCGTTCTAAACATCTAATCTAAATATTTAAATATCTGAAAGTAAATTTTAATCTAAATATCTAATAATAGACTTTAATAGAGAAATTTTTAAATATTTAAATATCTAATTTCTATCATAGGATTTTAGGATTTTTTCTTGATGCTCATTATCGATATCGATGAAACGGTCTATTGACAGAATTTTCTATGTTCAAGGATGAACTGCATTTTTATACTCAATACATACGATTAATCCATGGAAACACATTGCTTTTGTTTTGAAGATAAAAATCAATTGAAGTCTTTAATATTAATTTACCAAAAAAAAAAAAGTATCAAACAAGCCAATCGATTGCGAAACTTATCATTGAATTAGGAGCTCAAAGGTGCGACTACGCGCGTATTTCATATCTAAACGCGGTCACCGTCTTAATTATCAAAATCTTTCGACAAAATCTTCGGCACGGCCGGAAGTAATTTGGAAAAAATTACTTCGAAATTTGTTCGAAAAATCACGAAAGAGTCACTGTCTGACAGAAAATATATAACTCGTAAATATGTGGGCTAAAGTTTCATTTTCAGCACGTTTGTTCTTCTCTAAATGTCGACAATTGTTGCTGTGTAATATGTAATCACCACACACTAGATACGAGTCGAAAAATCTCACTGATAAAGTGACCGCGATAGAAAATCGATAACTATGCCTCGATGAGCACGAGTGAAGCTACATAGAATAACATAGTTAATTCTTCGTTTGATAGTTTGTCGTTAAAGGAAGGAAATTTGTTATTTGGTTCCCTACCTGATGGTTCCAACCATGGTGTGAACAGTTTGAGAGTCGCACTCGTACTGAAGCAGAACCGAACAGGGCACTACGCTTTTAAACGGTAAACAATTGGACGACGCGCAAGCGCACAAGAGCTTTCATATATACGCGATTGTATCGTGACGCATATTTATGTGCATAATTCGTAAAATGACACGAATAATTGATTCACGTGGCAGTGGTACTGCACCCTTGTTGACTTAATTACACTGCCATAAGAGAATTTAAATTTCAGAAGCTAATACAGGTTAATGACTCAAATTTATGACATCAAAGTCACAATTAACATATCTGGACTTCGATCACATTTATTTAAATGCAAAGTGCATGCATTTTCAAGCAAAAACAAGCAATACCTCTCGAAGCAGAAATTGTCGCTATTTCAACTGTTATCCTTTACTTTTTCAAAGATGTATTAGGTAACACATCTCTTCATATTTCTTTGAAACTAAAAAACACACTTTTCGCGACTGGGTCTGTGATCTGTTCCTTTGAAAATTGCAACGACCTCTTGGAACTTACTGCACGATATTTTCCTTCTCGTCATTTTATTGAACTTTCGGTATTTTTAAGAAATTTTTTATTAACTTTGAATATTCAAGAAATCTTGTCGTCTAATCACGATGTTCAAAGTTCAGTAAAATAGATGAGAAAGTATCGTACAGCGAATTTCAAGAGGTCCTCGTAAAGTAGAGATTTTAATCTTCATGTTCTTCAACACCATGGTTTCGTGGTCTAATCATGAAAGAAATTTTTTTTTTTTACCGTTTTAAAATTTTTATAATTTAAGAAAATTTTTTAAAACATCTTTGAAAAAAACAAACTCAGGACTGTTAAAGTAGAGGTTTTACACTTTAATATGAAACAAAATGAATTCTTCTTTACTAAGTTATAACTGCATTATCTATGTATTTATGGAAAATTGGGAATTGCAAAAGTGTATATTCTGTGCTCATAACATACGAAAATACTCATATAAAATGTCCAAAATAGGATTTATTATAATATATATACAAAACGAATTTTTTTAGTTCCATTTTTTCAGCCATTTCCGCATTGTCGACAATTTTTACGAAATATTATTAAGAATTTATTTTATAAATGTATATAAATTCATTAATATTTATTCATTTATACAAAAAGAAATTAGTTGGAAAATTTTGTTACGTCAATTCTTGATGCAGTATTTGCACGTAATATGCAAATGAAATTTAAAATCGTTTCATCGGTCATTTTTGAACATTTAATTTGCAATTCTTTTCTAAATACGCGATTCTTGTCGATTTACGCACGCATAATCTTATGCTAAGACGAATCATTCTCTTTCTCGTACATACGTCCAACTGAGTATTTGCTGAGTAATCATTTAAATGCACATCGAAGCGCTTAATTACGATTAATGAAAGTTTACGAAGCTATTGCATCGCCACTTTAATTCGTACACAAAATTTATATGCACGAAATACGTTCGTAGTCGAACGAAAGCATCGTTACGCGACGTGATTGTGGCAATTGTTAACAGCGATTGTTAATGAACAGATCTGGATATGTCCATTTGGTTCTCAACTTGCACGTCGACAATGTTTCCACGAGCTTATAGAACCGCTTTCTAATTCACGCCGGCAAAACAGCGTTTAGATTCACTTAAGAAGTCATTGTCACGGATAATTGGGTCAAGATACTCGCGTGCAGCGTAGTTTTTACTCGACACGCTCTCTTTTGCTTCGTAGGCTNAAACCAAAAAAAAAAAAAAAAAAAAAAAAAAGGAACAAAAAGAAGATAGAGCTGAATGGCACTTCGTAAGTTCACGTGATTTTTTTAAACTTCCGATTAATATTCGAGCGATTTGATAAACGATCGCCTCTTATTTTGCATTTCGAAAATTTTCAAGATAAAATCGAAAGATAATCGGTTCTCTACTTAAAAAAAATTATCCAGTTATTTATTTAGTTTATTTTATCGGAGAATAATTTCGCCAGTGATTAGATATTAGCGAGGCAAGGGATTTCTGTTGCGTCGTGTCAGTGTTCAATGTTGGATAGAGTGTAATTGAAAATTCTTTGTTTAATTGAAGAGCAATTTTCCAAAGCGCCGACAGAACATGTGGAATTAAAATCTTTTAGAACTTTTCAAAGGAAGAATTTAGAGAATTTCAACTACTAATATGTAGTTAGAATGAAAGTTGTTAAGAGTAGAAAATCCGCTTAATTTTCCGTAAGCCTAGTTTATACCGTTTCCTGTTACTTTTGAGTTGAACATTTCCATATGTAATATTTCATTTTATTTGCTTATAAGAAAAACTAGTTTTCAGAGTCTAATTTTCCTCGACTTATAACGATAGATGATGTCTCGAGACTTTATGGTAGCATTTTCATTTCGAATATAAATCCTTGTAAAGACATTCAAAATGAGTACATGAAAGAAAGTGATAAAATTGACATTTTCTCTTTTCTTCTGGCGGAACAAAGATTGATTTAATTAATTCAAGTTCACTACCATGATGACCGACGTTACAAAAACTGATAGACAAGATGTATATATAAAATAAGACAAATGCATATAAAACACGAATGGCGATTAATGTGTTAAGTTTTACGAAGGAATTATTTTAGTCGCAGCTTCTATAAATTTATTTTATTAAATACAAATTATTTTAAATGTAAATGTTCTACTATTTCTCTCAAATTGCTCTGTTTCTTTGCAAATGACATGTACTTGTTTATTTCTGTCGTTAAATTTATGCCCTCAGTGATTTTTCTTATAATCTTTCTTAAAATCAAAAGTATTCCGTGATCAAAAGTATTTTCGGACATTACCTATCTGTACCCGAGTTAATATTTCAAGTGCACAAATCTTTTCAACTACATTTGAAATCAGTAAAATATAGAATATTTCAAGTTTGCAACGATATCCATTTCAAGATTGAACAATTTCTTATTGGTCTCATTTATTCTCTTTTTTCACAGACAAGGTAGATGAGGATGAAATTTCGAGGCTCTCTGCTCGCAAACAAACATTTTTCGACAGATTAGAAATTCGATTCACATTCCTCGATCTCATCTAGAATAGTCAAACACATCGTTTTCGTAGGATTCATTCAAAGTTTCAAATATCCATTAAGCTTGAAGATTCAGAACAAAACAGAGGTAGCATCGTAATATTGCTAATATTGTTACGCTGTAACAAGGATGATGCGTTTACGACAGAATAATGAAGAAAATCGTTTTTGTTCGAAGATTTTTGTATATTGTTGACAATGATAAATTGCACGTGAAATGGACATGACTACTATTATTAGCATGTTTCAACGTCTGTAGGGGACTTTAGAATTTCTCAATAGCAATTTACTGTCAAGCAGGTAGCAAGATGTCCTATAAGTGTGGGAAAAACTGCGGTGTTGCCGAATTTGCTAACATTTTCATGTCTTTCGCAGGTAATAATATCTCCATTCTTTGCAAAAAGGACGTGTTTACTGTGCTGCAGAAACATAATCTCGATTTTTCTGTTTGAAAACTACACAATTTGCTCAAAAATTTGGTGCACGTTAATATTTCCAAACAAATAACGATTACTACGAATAATTAAACATTTAAATCTTAATGCAATTATATTTAAGAAATCGAAGTTATAATTATAACATATTTCTCAGAAAAATATACGAGCAAGTTTGTTTTATTTATAACGTAAAGAATGACAATCTTTCGAGTATGAGTGTATTGTATTGCTGAATGAAGTTTCCTAATATTTTCGAAATGTGTAGATATACAAATGTTATAAAATATATGAAAGAATTTTTATTTTTCAANAAAATATAATTTCGTTAAAAAAAAAAAAAAAAAAATTATATAACTTTACTTTTTATTTTGAAGTGTAAAGCTTTTGCTTTGACAGTCCTTCGTTTTTTTCAAAGATGATTTTAGGTTATATAACAATATGGGAAAGTAAAGAAACTTTTATCAAAAATTATAAAAATTCAAACGTCTCTGAAAATGTCGAAGATTATTTTTCAAGACTAGATCCGCACTAGTCTTAAACATATCCCTTTCTGTACGATACTTTTTCGTCATTTTATTGAACATTAGGATTAAACAAAATGTTAGAATTAGGATGTTTCTTGAATTTCTGTATATTCTACTGAAAAATTTCGAACGTGTTAAACTTCCAAAAAGAAATAATGACTGCTTAGTTAAATCTTTTACTCGTAGTATTTAAAAGTAGAAATTTTAATTAATTATAATCATAATCGAAAATCAAACGATCGACACGATTCTCAGAGAGAAATGTACGAATAAATTTTTGATCCAAACTTTTCAGGATGTATATTTATGTTACGTATATTTATGTTACTTATGGAATAGCCTAACAAATATTTTCGAAATTTATGTACTCACATGACCATTGCGGAATTCTTCATGATGCGCCCGCATGGTCCAAATTGTTGTATGGGACTAGGTGCGTTCAGACTTCTCGTCCTCCTGCAAATAAAACAAAATCGGTTAGACAATTAGAAATTCAGTCGCTGACAACTCTAACAATTATACATGCAAATACAATGTCAAATATGTCAATTACAAAATAATCTGATATTTTTTTACTGGACATATTTTTTTGTCGTCAAGATTTATGTCGTCGGTATTGACATCAAGATTCTGTCGGCATTGACGTCAAAATTCTAGAGCATCAATATCTTGAAACCAAATAATTAAATGGAATAATTCGTAGAAACAAGTTTTCATTTGCATGTATAATAGTAACGTTATTTAGATCTAAGAATCTGACAGAAAACAATGACAAAGTAATAAAAAAGGAAATCTTAGAAAAAAGAAAGGAGAGATTATACATATTATGAATACGTTGAAATTGTCGTATAATGTCGTTAAAAATGACTATGTAACTTTGACTCTTGATTTTCTTAACTCTTAATTGATAGTGCTAGAGACTACAGGCCAAAATTGACTTAGAATTGAAGAAAAAAAGAAAAAAGGAATTGAAATTGAAATTTTTAATTTTACTAGAGATTCGATCAGATATTTTTAATTTCTATTTAGAGAATAGTATTAATAAAATCCCGAGATAATTAAAATGAAATTTAAGATAAACTACTAATAAGTAAATCTGAATAAATTTTTCTCTTCTTAAACCAGATTTTTCTTAATTAACATTATCATGTCTCACTTATATTACATGACATTTCATATTTTAATTTTACTTTGTATTTTATAGTCTCTCTGATAGGGATCGGTAATGATATTAGTTTGTTACCATTAGAAATTCATAAATACACACGTGGATGTTAATCTACATAACAGCCCAATCATTTCCTAACGTAATGACTCATGAGAATTATTAATGAATTCTATGATTACTTTAAAACGAATATATATAGATTTTCTTTAATATAATATTCCTTAGGCATAACACACTGTCACAATAAATAACGTTGATTCTTCAAGGAAAGAACAGTTTCTACCTGAGCACTCTGTTCCGTGGAATATTCTCTGTCGAAGATCCATTCTGAAAACGATTATGCATATCGAGGTGGCCATTGTGCTGAATATCCAGCAAAGGTGAGACTTGGTCCGTCATTTTTCGCGACTATCAAATGGCTCAATTCTGCGGTAAATTCAACTCTTCCCTCGAATCTTACGTAAATATCAATAATTATTTCATCTTCGATTTTACTTGTTATTTTCAACATGTACACTTTACAGTATTTTCACGAAAGTATTCGATCACTTATAAGAATTTCTTATGAGTATAAAATAATTCTATGTGTGTATGTGTACAAAGTATTTGCAAATTTCATCAATTGCAGTGAGACTCAAGTGTCACGATTAGATCGCAGATTTTTATGCATTTATAGAAAATTTGAAAGTACTAGATTGTACAGAGTGCAAGTAGTTTGAGAAAACACGTCTGTACAAAGTACAACATCTTTTTATAATTACGTAAAATAACATTTTACGTAAATATTTTATTTTCCTAGTTAGCAATGGTAATAGTTTGAATTTGCACAAAAATCTGCAGTCTAAGTTTGAAAAAAATTTGAAAATATATATTCATTATATGAATATTCCTCTCAATAATATTTTCAAGAATATTTTCAACGTTTATCATATGCTTGAGACAGCAATGTATGCTGTACATTAACTTTTTATTAAACTCAGGATTCTTCAAGTTTCTCCAAATCGAAAAAAGATGAGAAAAAATTGCTCGAAACAAAGATATTTTATTTTTATAGTAAGAAAGGGGAGTACCTAAATTATAAGTGGAAGCATTTAGATAGTCTCAATTTTTCTGAATTGAAATTTGTATAAATAGTTCGTTACTCAATCGGTAACTTTATATTTTATAAGAAAATATTTTTATACAACACACACAGAATTTCTGCTATGGCAAGTGTTCGAATATATTTCCGTGATTGACACTGTGTGCAACTTTATTGAAGATCTATTGAAACTCGAACGCTCACATAAATTAAAAAATGTTCCACTCTATTAATCGTTTCGCCATAAACAGACAGCTGGCGTGCAACGGTTATACTACTCGACAGAACAGATGTATATACGTATATCATTCGATAACCACTCGACTAACCACTGATAGCAGAAATTTTTCTCTGGCGACAGAGTTGAAACGAAAACCTAAGCAAAAACTCTGTCGTACTCTCGAGATAATGTTCATTTGCAGAGACAATGATTGTTGAAACGTTGCAAAATCTCCTTTGTTTTACGGAACTATGCAATCATTGAAATCCGAAGGTCGGTTAATGCGAAGTTAACGATGTTCTTCGAACGAGCCAGCTACTAAGGAATAGTAAGATTCACTCTCAAGGGCGCGTGATTTTCTTGCAAATCCAAGATTTACAAGCGTCATTCGTTACATCTAGACTGTGAAGAATTGTTATACGTGTTCGTGTTTTGAAAAATGCAAAAGAAAGAATGGCAACCCGTGTACCAAGTTATTATTTGAGCCGTTCACAAAAGTGATTAACTCCAATTTCTGGATTTTTTTTTTTTTTAAATTCCAGCGCCAAAGGCATTCACTCTTAAGGCTCGACTTTTTACGTTTGAAATAAATTTCTTTAATAATTAGATAGCGAGCTAATGTGATTGTTCCAGGAATTCCAAGAATATTCTGCGTCGTTAGATAAAAATTACGCCTGTAATAATACACTTTACTCGAGTAATGTAAGTTTCTTCTTTAAGTAACTCTAGAAAGGAATTCTAGAAAGGAATATCCATTAAGAACATCTATCAGAATATCAAGAAAAATCAGTAGATAAAAATACTTATATCTTATTTACAAAAGTATGTCTGTTTTATCAACTTCTCTATTTTTTATTTTGTAGAGTTAATTAATTTTTTTTAGGAGAGAGGCGGCCAAATGTTACAGATATTTTATACATTTTTCTCAATTACGTGCAATTTTTGAACTTTTGAAATTTCCTACAGAATGCAGAAAAATCCACGCTCTAGTCGTATCGCTTCCTCTTGAGTGAATGAGTTCGTTAGACGATCTTAAACGGCGTTTAACAGTTTCCTTGCCCCCACGACGGCGAGAGATCTCGATGCGTCAATTTATTAACCTTGAACTCGACACGGTGAATTCTGCTCGGAAGAACGCAGAACGTTCAGTGAACTTTTCGTTTATGCATTATTTATCTCAATCTTCTCTATCGATGCACGCCAACGATTCCATGCCGCATAGAATCGGCGTCTGTTCCTCGATTTTTACCTCTCGAAGACTCTCGAAGAAACTCACACTGTGTTTGTGTGTGTATGTCGCGCACAAGCACAATTGAATCTTTTCACATCACTGTCATTGTTTCAAACGAGGGGAAACAGGTGTATTAGTCACGAACTATTGTATATCAGCGGAACACCTTCCAGAGAGGTAGCAAACTTTTTAGAAAGGAGCGGATCGCAAGGTGGATGCACGCAGAATGACGATCAGACAGCAGGTAGCCAACAATTATGGGATTCTTTCCACGGGACTGTCGGTATACCGTAAACTTCACGGTTCTTGTCGACACTAACATCAACGTTACGCAACGTACATCCGATTATGTCATATTACATTATCTTATCCAGCAACGAGTCTTTAATTGTACCGGTTCGGTTTTGTGCAACTTGCTCACGAAGGTATACGCATGTTTGCAGCAACTTTTTTATGAACATGCTGCGCGCGTTATATAAAACATTTTGACATTTCGTTAACGCTGTAATGAGGCACGACTGTCATGATTACATCGGTCAGGTCTATATATGTTTATATATGTATATATAGAAATTCACAAGTCACAGAATTGTTTAAACAGCTGCAATAATGTGTCAATAATGATCATTTATATTGTGCTGAATTAATGTTAAATATATGTTTATAATGAATGTTTTGTATCCAAAGTGATTTGAAGTTTTGATAAAATTTCAAAATGTTTCATGTAAGCTCTGTGATTCGAATACTTTCGTGAGCCATACGTCCCGTGATCGACGATAGATTCACTATCGTGTTACGTCGCGGATTCGCGGATTAACGGACAGTTACGTTGGTGAGGATAGTTGGGATTGTATTTTTTGGCGATCGAGTAATATGAGTGATTGACTAATTGTAAGAGACTTACTCACGTTTCACTGTGGCGGAATCGAACTAATCGGAAAGAACACCAGAAAGTTGGAAAATAACTCTCGACACGTGTAGAGCGAGTGCTTTTATAATCTCGGACCCATCATAAATTGTACCGTAATTTAAGTTTAACTTCATAAGTTTCACTACTGTTAGTTTAGGATCAAAGTCTCCTTGGGGGGTGCTTTGTTCAAGCTCGCTGATTGAATCCGACTTTCCCTATCAGGTAAGTCGGGCACATCCTCCGAGGAGATCTTGATCCTAAACTAAAGTAAAACTTATGAAGTTAAATTTAAATTGCGGTAGAATCTATGATGGGTAAAAACTTACATTACGGTGCTCTTTACGATGGATGTTGTATATCACTATTGTGTCTATGTGATGGCTTTGAAAATTTTGTTTAAAAGTTGTCCTTCGTAAGCTTCATAAGGTTATTACCGTTACAGCTTAGCACTTCTCGGAATACCTCAATAAAATTCAATGGGAAGATGTTCGTTGGGAATATTTTTACACGGCACGAAGGGAGCACACTGACCATTAGAACATGAATCACCACAAGAAAGGAGGCGAACTTCACGAATTATGTACGAAGATCTCTCAGAAATCATTAGGTAACTTTTTCCTCTTGATTTCACTTGGTCCAACTATCCGACACGCAACTTTCTCTCGATTGATTGAGAAACCGGAGGATAGACAGACAGAGACAACAAAGAGAGAGAATCTTCACGGAAAAAAGAAAAGAAAAAAAAAAACGAGTACATCTACTAAAAGGCCCTTTTGTCCGTCGCTCTGACGGTCACGTATCCCTAATCGTGGCTTGGCCCAGATTGCCGTACACGGGAAACTTGCAAAACACCATGATCGATTTTCTTTCCCAACGTCGTTGTCGGCGCTCTCTCTGGCCGATCTGTTAAAGGAGAAAACGATCGTGGCTCGTGGCTACGTCCGGTTCGGTAATCGATTGCATCGAGCGTGAATATCTGAAATTCCAGCCGCGACGGTTGTAAACAGGGGCGCCATCGGCGTGCGTAGCCTACGGGAGCTCTCATAGGGTCCATCAGTGTACAGGCACCACGTAAAATGGAATGTACCTTGGCGAAAGGTGAACGCGTTCTCCTCTCCCTTGGCGAGNCAAAAAAAAAAAAAAAAAAAAAAAAAAAAAGAAAAGAAATACTCCCATCGAGTGCCGTTTCGAACAGGTACCCTGACCTCTGTACACATGTGCGAAACGATATATATACTCTCAACACACTTAACTGCCACGGTAATCATCGATGACCGTGTTTTCTATTTTTGCGAATATCTTCGAATGATTAAAATAGGATAAATAGAATCATTGACGAATACAGCGTAACGATGGAGAATTATATCTTGAACGATATTTTGAACCTATAATGATATAACTTCGTAAGAGAATATTATATAACAGTACAATATCCACTTGACATCGTTTCAAACGTAAAGGCTAGTTACTCTCGAAAATCATAAAACACTCAAACATCTCTAAGAATTTACGTTTGGATTCATATTATGAATTTGAAGATTGAAATTTTCTCTTTAGAGTGACCCCCCTCGAAACTTGCTAACCTACGATTTTTTTTTCATTCATGAATTCCATTTTGTTGGATTCTGAATATTAAGATTAACAAATCCTAGTATTTTGTCGTTTAAAAAGATTGGCTTCGTTCTTTCAGAAACAGGAAAATAATTCATGCTCGAATCATTAGAATTCAATTCTTAGTCATAGATAAGATTTATTTATCATAAATAACAATTATATCACGACAGCCGAAATCTCCCGTGATATTTTTGCGAGGATCGAATTGTACAATGTTGCAAGCTCGCGAGTTTTGCAACGATTATCTCTCTTGTCGAATCGTTCAACTATCAAGCTTGCATCACAAGTATCTGTTATATAAATGACATAAAAAACACACAATGTTTGATGTCGTGCACGAGCACGTATCACCATCTGCATCATTTGCATCCTTTTAAAATTCTGTATTAGGTACAATAACCAGCATTACACGAGCAATAAGTCTTAAAGAAATACAGACGATACTTCAAAACTTCATTAACTTCGAGAAATGGTATATAAATAGTAAAATCGATGTGAATAAACAGTTTTCGACAACAGTTTCGAAAAAGCAGCCAAATGACGATGTGCCATTTTTCCAGTCATTTGCACTTAGTTTAAAACGAGGAGAGATTAAAATTCTGGGCTGAAATCTCGTATAAGTCTCATATAATACAATTCTGAATTATCTTTAGAGCCTTAAAAAAAAAAAAAAAAAAAAAAAAAAAAAAAAAAAAAAAAAAAAAAAAAAAANTATATACATACATTCGTTTAAACAACTAACTATCACATATTTATCAATTATAAATTATAAATTAATTGCATATTTACACTATTAAAAATATGAAATTGTACAATGAAAAAAAAAAATGTTTACAATGGTTTCTTTAATTTTTCTGTTACATTGTAATAATAAATACTATTATTACTTCAACGTAACGACCATTACCTTCACTAGCAAAATAACAAGTCTTGCGATAACATTTTGAAATATTAAATTCTATCACCGATCAGAAGAATTAACGACTTGTAATGATTAAAAAAAATTTAGTCCCGTTCCTCCTGAAATCGATAAATCCTGAATTCGAAAATCCTATCAAGGAAATGATATCCTTCGAATATCTTCTTTTTGCGGTGCAATGATGTAATCTCAAATAATACGCGCGTTACGAGGAAATACGTTTTGTTTCCTACATCAAAGTCCCGAATGAGACAATACACGCGGTATGAAAGTGAACACAGAACTTAGCGGCAAATTTGCTACGAATCACACCGGGATTTTTAGAGGTTAACCAACACCTACCTCTAGGTCCTACCTTAGTTCAGCTTCGTCCATGTCCACAGATCAACGAAACAGACACGCTGTTTCGTCGTACGTTTCTAGATCGCGCGTAGCAGGCAGTATTTCGATCGATTCGCACACGCTTCGTTGTTAAACAAACGTTAAAAGACGAACTACGTTAATGCGACGGGCGGGTCGACGCTGACGTCGCGACGCCTGGCGCGCGACACGCATGCTCTAACACTGCGGACCAATCAATTCCATCGTGCGCCGGATATACACGTTTACTTTCTGGTGATTTTATTTAACTTCTTTTGCGCAACGTCGAGCGTCGGAAACGACAAATAGTGAAGTTGGCAAAAACAGAGCAGAACAGATGAATGAAGTATTACATTGACATTAATTCATCGGATCAACCTGACGTTTCATTCGCGATCCCGCTTTGGACGATTTGCATCTGTTCAGGCCTGTTATGTCGTGTTTTTGTGAATTTCATGAATTTCATTTTAAAAAAAAGAAGTTATTCGTGGTATTACATAATTACGCTGTAGGTATATTTGTGATTTTTATACGACACGTGTTAGGCTATTCCCTATCTATTTTGCGATCATGAAGAACAATTCGTTTTCTTCTGTTGTGTGCAAAACTTCGCAGTTAAAGTTATCTTTTGAAATATATCAATTTCAAGAGTTTAGCAAATTCGAAGAAATTGGAGTATTTAAGAGACACTATAGTAAAGTATTTTTTTTTTTTTTTTTTTTTTTAAATTNCATACCGTTTGTCAAAATTCTGATGGAGCAATATGTAAGTTGTTATTTGATAAGGCATTTACGTAAGTTTTTCGCAATTATGTCACTACGTTCTTAACGTATTAATTATAAAAACTGAGGAACTCGTAACAACAAGTACTTGGAGAACAATGCTTTTGAAAAAACAAACTTGGAATGAACAAAAGGAAAATTACAGATACGTGTAATATGCACGACGAAGTTTTTCCTAGAAAAAGTCAGGCGTGAGCAACAATCAATTTTTGCCACGACTGATATCATAAAAGATTATCATAGAAAATTGTGGAATAAAATGTACAGTTTAATCGATGTATCAAACAAATTGTCTATACGTCAATAAGACGTATGAATAAGAATATTATATATAATAAGAATATTGAGCAAGCAACTTCGCTCAAGTTTCGCACGAATCGGAATCGGATTACGCGCGGTTCCAGTTTAATTACGAAATTGAACAGCTGTGCACTGGTTTCGTGTTAGCCGAGCTATACCGTTTAACTTACTTTTTGCTTGCATTATACACGTAATGATAATGTAATTATAATATTACTCTATATATATATATATATACAAGCTCAACTTTCTATGTTTTTTCAATTCTTCGTTTCTTACATAAATGTGAGATAAAACATATTGAATAATCAAGGCAAAAATAGACTTCCGGTACCGGGAATCGAACCCGAGCCTCCTGGGTGAGAGCCAGGTATCCTAGCCACTAGACCATACCGGATTTTCGTGTACTTAACACAATGATTTCCAAATTTCTATTTTATATAAATCCATTGTTATTATTGTTATTATTATTTGATCATCATTATTCAAAATTTAATCCAGAAATTGAGTCCCACATTTCAAATGTCAAAGGTAAAGTAATTTGTCAAAAATTATTTATTTACAATCATTTCATTTACTATCATTTCATCTTTCGTAAATTTCTATTAGTCCAAGAAGAAATTATCCTTTCCTCCATTCCCATTATTTTAAAGGGTGGTAAAAACAACTACTCACGGCCAAGTACCGGAACGTTTCCGGCGACGTATTTCTGGGTCCTTGTCATAGTCCTCGAGGAAGGGCACGTTCGTGCACGTGTCGTCGGTATTGACGTCCCCTTTATTCCTAACAACGCACCTCCAATCGAGCAATTCGCTCACACTTCGACGTCTTGGCTTTCCTCTCACCATGTCCATTATCCATCCAACATATCCTTTGAATGAATAGTTTCAGCAGCTTCGCGCTTGCTTATACATATCGCTTGCTGCACATTCCCAGTGTCTCCTTTCGTAATAACACACGTTCCACAAATCGGACGTTTAATAATTTCACGCACATATCCGACACTTCAACATTTTCGATATTTAATATGCTATATTAATTATACTGCGATATTTCATTGAAATTTCATTGGGTTTAGCTTTTATTCTGCAAAAGGCCGTAGAAACCTTTGACGATTTCTATCGAACGCAATCGACATGATGGATCCTCAATGTTAATCATTGCTTAGTCACGTGACTCATGATTAACGCGCCAATTTCGAAAGACCTAGGAGTAGTGATAGAATTTGAAATACTTCGAACTGCTTCGAATCTGTATATGTAGAGAAAAGTTCGACTCACTTTGAACAGGATAATCGAAAATTAAAATTCTTGAACGTTCGATCGTTTTGAAAGTTTACGAAATCTTGATCGTCTCGAAAGTTTTCAAAGGTTTGAAAATCTTAGCTGTGCGCGCGATAAATAGACTGTGACTTTTATGCATTCGTAAGAAATTTAAAAAATTCTTAGTCTAGTGATGAATATTCGATAACTTGAAATTTCCTGGATTTTCTCTAATTTCATAATTTTACATTTCACAATTTTATATTACTTTCTAAGATACATTTCTAAATGCTCATCACGTTATCAAACTCTGTCGCAACTCGCAAAGACTTTCAAAATTTGAAATCTGCCAGGATTTCCAAGAATTCCAGAGTTTCGAATCATGTTCGAAGTAATTTGAATTTTTCGTAAAAAGAAATACAAGCTCCAATCGATTCGAAATGTCTCAGATCCTATTACTACTTATAATGCTTATCGCTTTCTTTTCTCTTTCTTTCCCGTTTGCGCAACGAAAGATTGTTGATTCATATACCAACTCAGACTTGAGAAGAGCTCGTTAAAATAGAGGAAAATTTTGTTAAATTATACGTAATTGATGCGACTGGCACGCGCCTGTAAATGAAACTTAGAAAGTGTTGCGCAATCCCTCACCTGCCGTTCGTAAGTTTGCCTTCATTTTGTCGTGTAATTTGTACAACTTAATAATTAAACGAACGACCTAATATTTAAACGAACGATTGCGTTTACTGATACGACAGTACAACAATTTTTCTTAACAGTTCCAATGAAACGATTGGATGTTTGGTTTTTTGCACAAGCTTATGACCCGCTTTCCATAACCTTCGCGAATTTCAATCAGGCGGAGACATTCGCGTTCTTTATCATTCGATTTACCACGTATGATTTATCGCTTGATTTTATACAATTTTCAAACAATTCTAACGAGGATGTATTTCCCAACAAGTTTTCTACACGTTTCACGACTGGCACTGTGTAATAAAAATAAATTTACATTTTTATTCTATTCCTCACAATGTAGCATCGAAACTTATATGGGCCGCTAAAAGAGAAATCATTTATTTTTTCAAGAACTTTTTCCAATTTATATTGAAAGTCTACCGCGATTAGAAATCAGTCGCTCATATTTTGAAATTGCCTCCGAATTTGGTATCAAATAGACGATAAGAAATCGATCACTTTCCGAGAGTAATCCTCTTCGACCGTTCAGTAACGCTCGCCGATCGTTTAATCGCGAAATTACACACAACTATTTTTAAAAGAGAAAGCATACTTACAAGGCCGGGAATTCTAACTTTTAAACGTATCGTCGCGAGTAAACGAATATGCGTTTCGATTGGTTCGAGTCACGCTGGGCTAGTTCGCGAATAACAGTCCTTTCGGTAGAAATCGAACGCGTCGAATAGAAACGAGGCCTCGAAACCGGAATTCTCCTGCTGAATGAAACGACCGCGTATGTATATATATATATATATATATATATATATATATATANGTACCTCGATCGACGACCGCTCCGAGTTCACTGAGCAACAACTTTACCGGCTGCAGCCTTCTGAAAGGCACTTAGGGCTTTCTAACTCACACCCTCCCCACCATTCTGCACCAACTATCTGAATGTACACGATAAAAAAAATATATACATATATACGTCGAGGTGGTGGTACTCGATACTTGTAATTTACATCCTGTCGTTGTAAATTTGATTTGCAGATTTTTCCTTGATTTATTAAATCAATTAGAGAGATGATCAGTTTGATTCAGATCATCAATAGACTTCTTGCAGATCTTTTAATCCGAGAAAAATCTGCGGATTTGTTGGACATTAATTAAACAAATGATCGTTCGATCAGTACGCTTTTGTGTTATAATAAATTTTATTCCATCACGGGTTACTCCACAATAAGATTCTTTCGTAAGTGTGATACATATATTTAAATTCGTTTGATTTCTTTTAGTTCTACTTAGTTATTAATTACTGTCAATATGACACTCTAGAATGAAATTTTTTCACGACGACTTGAAAGTACTTGTTGCTTCGCGCCTGCGTTCCAGATGGGTTTCTGGAGCTTTCAACAGTAGACAGCACGTGCACTTGGGCCCCTTTCCTCGTGTTCGCGCCCTTTGTTCTCGTTAAAGGAAGTATGTTCTTGAAAGAACGAAGATTGCTTTCATGGTAGCCTCGACTCTAAGTCAAGCTAGTCGCTAACCGGTGAAAGCGACAATGAAAGGCGAATGAACGGCTAACTGGTTCATTTGTAAAGAGACCTTACAGCTGCTCGAGAGTCTAGATCGAGCTGAACTCGACCTATTTTCATTGTTCTTTCCACAAATCTAATAAAGTATCCGACTATTCATCACACCACCAATATCATATTTTCACTTCTTTCTATTTTCAATGGAACATTACGTTATATTCAACGATTTTTCTCTATTTTTTAATTGATCATCCTGCAACGATGATGGTCTTTCTCTATTTCTTGTTTGTCAAAATATCATAAACATACAGTCGCTGTACCAACGGCTAGTTTTATCTACTTTTTGCTTAACGGAGAATCATATCGTGTGACCTTTGCAATCATAGTCTTTCTACTTTTTCACTGGACAGAATATTACATAATAATTACTTCGCAGCGATCATTTTTATGCGTAATGATCCAACAACTGAATTCTTGCGTTTATTCATTTTTTTTCTCTCTCTCTCAATCTTCTTTCTCTTAGAAACGTTATATCTTGATAAGACAAGATCGTAGTTGACTTCCGGTCATCGTGGCCGTCCGAAACAATATTGCGTCGAACGGTTTTGAACTGGTTGAAGTACATTGGGTACAGGGCCAATTCTCAATTGCCTCAAGACCAGACAAAAACCAACAAACTCACATTTTCTACAATAAACTATTTTTCAAGCGAAAAAATTTCGTTCTATTTTTTTTCGATTTTTTATATTTGCATGTTTTCGTAAGGACAATTGAAAAAAATAGGACGTAGCTTATATCTTTGATTCACCTATCAAATATGATGGCAAGCACTGTGTCTCGAATTCTCATTTTATATATCTTATGTTGTGTACATTCAAATTTTCCGTGAAATGCATAAAAAAATCCGCAGTTTAATAACAAGTATCGTTATTCAAGTTTACAAATTTAATTTTTATCAGAAGCACAAAGCCTTCATTTTCGAACCATAGGATCTGGCTGGCTTTGCTTGTAACGCGAATATTAGGCTCGTTGTACATATGTAAGTAAATAAAGTTCGATTTCTCGCCGAGAAGAAAATATTTCTCGCGAATACGAGGCGCTCCATTCGACGCCTCGTCGATTGCATAATAAACAGTGGTACGCGTTCTGCGAGAAGTATATATAACAAGCAGGTCGTAAGGCATAACTGTAAACCAGTTGCGTGTAATGCAATTATGGTATGAAAGTGATCAAAATTTATTGCGGCCGCATTGCAAAACCAATGAGGACGAGAAACAAACTGGTGGTGGAAAAACAGGCGCCTTGTCAGGGTCGTGTCACTATTTCCATTTTTTCCTCCATGTTTTTTCCTCCTCGAGGAAAAATGACACTTCGTTTTTTTAATTCTTTCGAAGTAGAGTACACTAAAAATTGATTCTTCAGAGTCGTTGTTTCTAGTTTAATTTACTTTATTCTGCTGAAATTTATCTCTAATCTGTGAGTGAACCAACCACGATCATATTTAATCTCAATTTTACAATTATGATCTGTTAACATCGTTGTTTGACAATTTACGTAGTCCTTTATCGGCTCGTCATATTAATAAAAGAAGATTGTATCTACCAAATCGATACATGTAAATTAAACAAATTCCAACTGTATTGAACTAAAGTTGAAAGTTCAGGGTTGAAATCGGATGTCACGTGCCAAGAAAGAGTTTCGCCTGAACTATTGAATAGATAACAGAGTCATTTGAAAATTAAAGACAGAGACTTTTTAGAAGGTTAGGAATTATACTAGAAGTTACATCACGATCATCTCTTTTTAAAAATTGTATCTCGATCATCACCACAACGATACAAAAGTGTAAAATTATCCAGACTGGATAATAACTCAACGTGCTAAAAATTTATTTTGGCTGTGTTCTGAGCTATTATTACATTGAGAGTTACTTTGAAAGTTTATTCCATTCATTTGGAAGACGAATTGCTATTCGTTGTTAATTTATTCTCCACTATTCTACTTTGGATGCACAAGAAAAGAAACCTGGCTGCAACATGTCTATAAAGATATATCGTTTTCTGTACGCATTCATCTAATGCACGAGTACTTTCCACGGGTAGGAAACGCTCACAAAGTTGTCATTTTATGCATTTCACGAAATAAGATACTTTCCCGCGGAGGAATATAAAACTGGTGGTTTAAGGACGATATTGCGGTTAACAACGAGGTTATGTCCTTCTACAAACGCATTAGAAGTGGCCAAGTAAATGGAAACGAACGTACAGGTAGTCATCATATTTTCCCCGGTTAAATTGCCACGACAGACAGGAAGGTGGGAAATTATACAGATCTAACGAATGGCATCGATTAAAGTTGAAGTGAAAATGTGTCGTAGAAAATAATGTCAGTTGAAATAATATTGGGGGTGGTTTTACAATGTGGTAACGATACAATAGAAATTAATAATGATACACTTTGTCCGGATCATGGAATTTATGGCACGGTCGTAAAATTTTATGTTTACGTGGCGATTATTTTTAAATCTTTAAATCAATCTACACAAATAGAAATATAAAATTTCTAATGAAATTGAAATAATCTTTTGTTTGATTTTAATTTCTCACTAAAAATTGAAATGCTTTCAATTCTGATGCAAAATAAGACTAAAATTTAATGAATTTTAATATTAATTTTACGAAATATCGATACATTGTGTAAAATTATAATGTATTACACACATTAAATGCAACATATAAATATATTAAATACAATAATGTATTAAATATACATTCTGCTGAATGTCAGAATATAATCTATTAATTTGAAAACAATAAAATGTTTCATAGCCATCAACGTGGGAAGATAATTACAATTTAATAAAAATAAAACACGTATTTGTATTTAGAAAGCATTTATCGATGATTTCATGCAAATATTTTGCATCTTATATAAAATTTAATTATACGTACAAATTTGAGAAATTGCGATTTTCCGTATAAAATGCTGAATATTTATTTTATTATTATCGATATGTATATGATTGTTTTCCAGTTATTATATTTTTAAGCACAATAATACTGAAGTATTTCAAATTGCACGAGCTTATCTTCATGAAAGTGGCATGTAATTTGTAAATAGCACTGCTGGTGTAGTGGTATCATGCAAGATTCCCATTCTTGCGACCCGGGTTCGATTCCCGGGCAGTGCAACTTGATTTTTTTTTTCTTTTTTTTTTTCAAGGTATATTTTTCTAAAACTACGTACCTGCCTAATACTTCTTACATATAAACAATTTAATCTAAATCATGTTACATCGACTTTCTACTTGACATTTTTTACCACTGCACTTGCCATTTAATTTCGTACTTCACATTTTAGTTGAACGCAAATCAGTAGTTGAAAGCACAAATATTCAATCAGAAGTAAAGCAACAAATGTCACTGGCTTTCAATTATAAAAAGAAGTATTTCATAGCACCGTGTTTTCCACGTTCGTATCTCTATAAGAGCCTTAATATCAGATCAGAAAGTAAAAATATTCAAGCAACAACTTCAAACCTCGTTTATCGCGACAATTTGAGACGAAATTTTATCCGGAATTGTCCGGCTAACTGGGACTTAACTTGTCTTATTACTGATAATGGTAACCATACCTGATAATTTTATCGATGCATGAATATCGTTTGAGCAAAACCGCCCTACTCAGCACCCAACCACTACGTTGCATCACTATATACCGGGTATCACTATACTGAAACGACTTGACACTTTTCATCCGTCGGCAAACTGTGTTTTGTCGACGAAAGAAGAAAAACAGAAATGTCCGATGATAAGAGGGAACCTTGGCGATAACCCAGCAAGCTGATTGTGAGTCGCGTGTTTCACCCGTACATCATGATTTTTGATTGATTTGCGGATTCAGATTCTGGATTCGCAAGCTACTTATCTTCTCCAAAGTTAATCTATGCTCCATAAAGTTATCTCTGTCCCCATAAATTAAACACGTGATGCGTATATTACTTGAAAACAACTATCAATTAATCATAAAGTCTTGTCTTATTGATTTGAACGTATTCTTGGAGCAAGATGTACTTTACAATACAGTTTTTACAAGCTAGCGATGAATGAATGAATAAGAATAATAATTTCTTTGTTTGGAGATATCTTATTTTTATCTTCGTTTTAAATATACGAATCTGCGTGTGTTTGTTTAAATATATATACAACTTCAGATTGAATTTTTTGCCATTGTCTGTTATTTTTTCACTCAATTTGCGTTCAGAGGAATGAATTCAATCGACAGAAACTCAGTCATTCGAGTTACAATGAGTTTCATGAAGCTTCGTTTATAAATAAATTTTAACAAAGTTCCTATTATAATTTTTAATTTCACAATTATGATTTGTAATTTAATAACTCATAATTTTAAATTTATAATTTATAAAAGTTTCTGTCGAAGCGAAAGATGGCCAGATTTCATGACTCATATATGTAAAATCACTATTTTTAATTAGGCTCTTCTAACTCCTTTAAGGATTTACATTTGACTATATATTTTGTCAAATGTTTTTGTTGAATTAAATCTTGCAAAACAATCTTCCAAATGAGGTAATTGTGATTATGATTTCTATCATGATAATAGAAAATGATAAAAGAAAATTTATCTTGAGAAATTATCATTTATCTCAGAGAAGATCAGTTACACGAATCGTGACTTGTCAAAATCTCAATAATATTAGTTCAAATGCATAATATATTGAATTCATATTTTTTACAAAAAAATTCGCTGACTTTGTGTTTTGGAATCTTCGTCGTTTGATGCGCGATATACGAAACAAAAACCTCGACTAATGAAATGCAACGGTCGTTGTAACTTTTTTAATATTGCAAAAAATTTATATTATTCTCACCTTCGTTACTGATAATCACTATCAGTTGATTTTTTCCCCCATAAATCTGTCTATTCATTGTAATTATATAGAAGAGGAAATCATCGAATGATAATGATTCAGCTATTCTGCTTACTCATTCTGCATACACGTAAAGATTTACAAAGAGAATTATCTTTGACGATTATGATCTCGAAAATGATTCTGACAGTATATATAGGCAGATTGACCACGATATCGATCATGATGGATGAGTCATGTGATAATTATTTATATTCTTTCGAACAACTTTTCCTTTAGAAAGACGTTATAACATTTTCTAACGTTGCGAGATCCTGCCGTCCATTTATTCGAACATTTTATTCTTGGATTTTTAATTGTTAATCCTTAAGTGCATTTAAAAAAAATTTTTTTAAAATAATCCTTTACACTTGTATTAATTATTGTAATTGACTGATATTTTATATCTTAAACGTCTGACGTACAAATTTTTATATAATAAATATATATATATATATATATATATATATATATTTATCTCTCTCTTTTTGTCTTTTTTTAAATTCGTAAAATCATAAAATCACAGTTCAGGAACACTATGTAGAAAGTGCATTCTTCTCGCTAGATTAGAAAATACGTGTATGTGCATTGCCAAATAATAAAACTATGCATTTAATTGTTGTACTTGCTCATTCTGAGTCAACTTTTAGAACCTTTTACATGTAAAACTATTGTCATCAACTGATTGAATATTATGTAAATTTTATTAGTGAGAATAATTAGTTATATAGATGACACTACGCATTCAAGAGTTAATTAACCCATGAGAATCCATTCACTTTCACAATCAACTTCATGTATGAAACTATTGTTCCCAATATCGAAAATTATTTTTATTACAATGAGAAACCATAACGAAGGAAGTGATATTTGAGCCAGTTTTGGCGTCGATGGTCGTAAATGAAAGTCGCCAAAACGACCGTGAATTGGGATAACTTTCTTAAGACAGGACCAACTCGTTTTCGAACGTCTGGAAAACCAGTATCTTGGGCGCGTGTCAATTGCATCGCGAGAAAGTTCTTTCTAAGGCTCAAGGTTAATTTCGTTAAAACAACTGAAAACTAGTTTCATTTTTAATAGTCACAGCAGTATGAAACGCGACGCTATACTTTGGAAAATATAGCAACTAAAATAATATAAGTATTTAACAAGCAAGCGTCATAGGCAGCTCGACGAAGAAACTATCGTACGTAAATCAAATCTAAGCTTAAGATAATTAAGATAATTAAGATAATTAAAGGGAATAATTGCAGTACAATTACAGACCAATTAAACGAGATGCATGCATAAGATTATACAAACATTAATGTGACACATTGTGCAAAATGGAGGAAAAAAGGAAACGACTTCGTGTGCGGAAAAACTTGCTTCTTTAGAGAAAAAAAAAACAAATAAAAACTGGTGCAGACGTCAAAAAAAATATTCAAATGTTAGAACATAAAATGTTTCGTAACAGCATTGGAGTACTTGTAGAAATTTTTTACGGATAGATATTATGTGCGCTGTGCCAATGAATTTATTATTAATATTGTAGAAAGATTTGAGTATTGTGATTGAGTATTGGTAAAATCTGATTGAATATAATAAATTTAAGCACATAAATTTTCAAGCACATTAAGGTCTTGAAAGAAAATGACTTCTTTAAGTAAATAATTTTATTACTTTGGTTATCATTTAATTACTACTTACTAATATAAACAATTGATTTAATATAAAAATTTGAATATACGTAATATTTAATTACTACTTATTTATCATATTATTATTCTAGACTAATTGATTATATTCAGAATTCAAATTTATAGAATATGATATTCTCATTAAACTACACGAAAAAATGCTGTTTCATTTAAAAATGATGTTTCAAACTTCTGAGCGAGAGTATATACAGAGTTCGAAGTGATTCTTCATAAAAAATTAAGGAAAAAGTATGGAATAAATTTTTTTTTTTTTTTCGTTGAAGATCTAATGAAATCGAGTTTGAAAATTCAAATCTGACTCAAAATCAAATACATTTGGTTGATTTAAGACTAAACAAGGATAAATTATCGAAGTTACTCTATTACGTATGAAAAGTCGAAAACATCAAATATTTTCTTAAAATACTTCGTTTCCGAAAAAATTAAATTTGAATAGTTATCAAAAGATGTGACCTCTGTTTCTTTGAAAATGGAAAATTTTATTCTATTTTTGACTTTAAAATAATTTGTTGCTCATTACTTATTATTATAGTCAAATTTATTTGTTCGTACCAATATAATCATGATAATCACAATACTCATTACAATACTAATAAAATTTACTAATAAAGTTTCGTATCGTTGCATTTAATGTATTCGTAAAAATTTATTGTAGTAAATATTTAAATACTTTTGTGAGTTTCCGTATACATATCTTTATATACGTTTCTTGTTGCATAAATTTTCCATATTCCAGAAGTGACATTCAATAGTACATGTATTAACTTGTAGACGTACGAACGAGTACTAATTATATAGTATTTGTTAAAATTGATTAACTCTTAGTTTTACAAGAAATTTTATTAAGAATCCATTTGGATCTGGTATTTGCCTGTCACGTAATAGCCAATTTCTTAATTTTATAGACTCACTCAATGCAACAATGCATTTTTGGAGACGCATGCTTCTAATTTTCAGAAAAAATAGATTTATTAAGAAATTTGAATTTTTAACTATTCATAACAATTACAAGAGAACAAGCATTTTGAAACTTGATAAACAATTGAAATATCAGTTTTGGAATATATAGTTTATCTGTGCCGAAACTTCTACATAGTACCTACTGTACATAAATATACATTTCATTCAGATTATTGCAAAATGATAAAACAGAACTTTCTTTTAACAAGCTGGTGGCGCCAGTTACACAGGCAGAAACGTTAAAAGGTAGAAATCTCCGTTACCTTCGCGGCTCCACTGCCTCCAAGTAATCGACTGTTAACTCGCACCGCGTGTTGCTTCAAGAGAAACAGAAATGGTTAGACATCAATGAAGAATGGGTTAGTCAAGTAACGTGTATCAAATTCTTAACATCTGAACAGAATTTAGCTGTGTCACATCTTTAAAACCTGAATTACGGAAACTAGTTACTTATTCCGGATTAATAAGTACTATGGATTAATAATTACTTATTATATAAATATATATAATATTCCGAATTATATAGATAAATATATATTATTTATTTATTTATTTATTTACGGAAAGAGTTGAAAATATTAACAATTAAAATAAATATCATGAAAAGGAATTTGTTCGACTCTGTGTCTAGAAACTCATTATTAATATGCAAAAATTTCATTACAAACAGCAACGCACAACTCATTAACTGATCATTGTTAATTAAATATCGATAGTATGGTAATTCTAACGATCACGATGTGTTGTTACATTGTTGCACTGCTACATTGTGCCTACTGTTCTAAAATGGAAAGCATTGTTACAAATAAGAATGACAAGGTCCATTTCTGGCCTTGGCCTAGATCGTTCGATTCATCTCGGTGAAGGGTTTCGATCGAGACTTACTAATAGAAAGAATCGGGTTTATCGAAAAGAAAATGAAAAAAAGGTTCGTACAGATCTTTGTCCAGATATTTCTCTCGCAGGAATAAGTCTACTCATATTGATTTTCTGATGAATAAAACAACATGTTTTTGTTGTATAAAATATTCATAAGTGATATAAATATCCAAAGTAAATATTCAGTTGTTGAAACACTTCTGGTTGACTTTCATTTCAGATTATTACAAAAGATTATTACAAAAATAAGCGAGAATTTAATGCACGAAAAGCCGCAGTCTATTTAGAAGATCAACATTTTTGAAATGCATAATTCATGTGAAAGGTGCAAATGTGATTTATCATGTGATCATTCCGTTTGGATAGTGTAATGTTACACTGGCAAGGAACTCGAATCAATCGCTTCGAATGCAATTATGTTGGCCCTTACACCACTATTGTATGTATATATAAAACAGGTGATGAACAACAGATCGTGACCTAATACAAGCTAATCGATATCGCAACTGGTTTGAGCCTTCTTTGGCCTTGACTTTTACGCCAACTTCAAGGAAATTTTGTATCCGTAGATATCGCGGTCACTCGTATTTCTCGTGTTTTATAAACAATTGTCGTGTGTTCCTTTTATTTTAAACGCGAATCTTTCACAGGTATGCTCGTTGTTGGTCTAACAGAAGTCGGAGCCAATTTATTTTCGTCCAGTTGCTTCTCTTAATTATACACGCGACAACGATCGCGACTATGACGTCACGTATTCGCGTACGATTTATGAAATTCAAATCAGAATTCCATAATTGAAATGACCTATCGATCCCGACACGTAGATCGTTCTCGAGTATTCTTCAGATAAAAAAAAAAACTAGCATCTACAGTCACGCCTCAATTTTTTGTCAGTTTCAATAACTGCACGTGTTAGTCGATTAGTTTCACAATGTATTAATACAAGAACATACCTGAACGTTTGCTGCTTATCGTGCATCTTGGTGACGGCCGTTTTTTTCGGTATATTTTCATCCAACTCGAGGTCCACTATCGCCCTAGCCAACTGTAAATCCCTCTCGTTCATCCTGTTTAACTTTTCCTCTCTTTCTTCGATTCCAGATTGATCCTCTCACAGTGAAGAACGACTGTGTTCTTTGCGTGGTGAATTTGGTTGGGAAACAATTCTGACGAGTGCACCATGAATCGGTAGGGACTCTAAGTTGCCAGAACCACACCGAGAGATGTCTCGTTGCGTACTGAAAGCGAATACTCACTCATGGACTTAACCTTATCGAGGTTGTCGAGCTTACTCCAATGGAATTCTCTTTCCCTTTCTCTCCAATGAATAAATACGTCGTGCAAAATACCGGCTGGACGAATAAAACCACAAAGATGACATGGACGAGGTCTGTGATAAAACGGTTCTATTATCATCGGTCGGAGTCCTAGCTATCTGCTATTTATACACGATACTCGAACCGTCTGTTTCAAATTAATTCAAAGTAATTTCCGCTTTATTCCTCACTGGATCCTTGATCCTGTCGTTCGTTTGCTCAATGTTCAATGTTACTCCGATTGACTTGGACTTTAATCATCTACGTAATGCTATACATTTTCAATCATTTACGTAATGCCTTATCTAAGACGAAATGGAATGACTGCTTTACTGTGAAACTTCACTTTTTTGTCTAAACACCTCGTCAAATAATGTAACTTCATAATAACTTCATAATAATTCAATATTGTGAATGCTTTTTGAATGATGTAACTTTATATTCTGCGAGTGAAGGATTTAGTGATTTATTATTTCCAATGAGTTATGAGTTTCATATCGAAATATCATCTTTGCAACAGAAGATTTCAAAATTGTCTACAAAGACGAGATATATGAATAAACCAAGCATCTCATGAAATATCGTGTCCCATGCTCTGAAATACCGACATAGTAAAAGATCACTGGTTTTTTAGCGCACTCTACGTTTAAACAACAGCGAGTTGGGAAACTACATCAAGTAAAAGATCGAAGTTGATCAAGCAGTGAAGGCGCTAGAAATATGATTTTTAAAATCCATTACAGTGTTGTTAAATTTTCAACATCGAAATGTGAAGCTATTAACCAATTGTAAGTGAAATCATTCTACTATGTATCAGAAGGAGCTCTATTCATGTTTTACGGTATTACGATGTTTTTTTTTCATATAAAGTTATTAATAAAATATTAAAGGACCTATATAAAGAACAACTCTCTCATTTACAGATATAATCATTGTAAAAGAAATAATTAATCCTAGACTTTCTGAAATACTTTTGTACGAAAAATATACAAATTGGTATGAAATATCTACCACACGCTTTATAACAAATTAGTTATCCAGACATCAAAATGATATATTATTTATTTTTCCTTAATCTAATTCACACGTACACAAACGCACCTAACTGAGATCGCAGCCAATCAATTCGTATTATTTCAGTCATTAAATCTTGTAACAAACATTCTATTTTGGATATTTCACAGAATTTTCTATATTTACTGCATTCTATATGCAATCTCCTTTGTTGATGTCAAACTTCGAAATTGTGAAATAAATGTAACGAAACATAACTAATTACCATTAGACACGATCGAGGCAGGATTCATTCCATTTAAATTTCATAGTCCGTGTTGTTCCATCTTTCATCCGTCCAAGGAGAACTTGATAAAAGAATTTCTTCTGTAACAAACTTATTTGTTGGATTAGTAGTTTAAAAAACTTAACACAAAAATTCCACACCACTAAAACAGTCACGAATTTAGAAAAAAAGGAAGCACATGAATAGCCAGAAGGGCTACTGTACAATTATTTACGTTACAAATCTGAGCAACAAACCGTATCTTGTTTCGCAACACTAATTTACTAGCACTAATTGTGAAGCAGGAAATTTTCAAAATCAAACGCGAAGAGTGCTTTGTCATATCTAAAACTCCCGAGAATAAGTACGCAACGCTATTAATCTATGCACTCATGTTTAAAAATGCGCAACACTAATTGGGACGCGTCCAGTGCAACCACAGTTACTGAATAACCACGTGTATACAGCTCCTGTAGTTGTATCAGGTGATCCAAGAGCAGGAACAGCCTTCCACGAATTCAGTGGAAGAATTTGGGCATTTTGTAAACGCTACTTCAAGAAACGCGAAAGTTACTGAATAACCACGTGTATACAGCTCCTGTAGTTGTATCAGGTGATCCAAGAGCAGGAACAGCCTTCCACGAATTCAGTGGAAGAATTTGGGCATTTTGTAAACGCTACTTCAAGAAACGCGATCATTCATTACCGCAACACTAAGAGAAAAACTAATCGCGATGAAACAGTATCGCAACACTAACTCTAAAATTGTATCGAATAAAAATTATGAACAATACTTAATGAACTGTACGAACAAAAAGTTACTTCAAATACTTATTAATTGAAAACAATAGAAAGCAAGATAAATTTTACTTGAAATTTTATATAACACTAAATTGTATCGAATAAAAATTATGAACAATACTTAATGAACTGTACGAACAAAAAGTTACTTCAAATACTTATTAATTGAAAACAATAGAAAGCAAGATAAATTTTACTTGAAATTTTATATAACACTAACATACTAAGAAACTATAAAAATTCAAATCAAAATTGCAAAAGACAATCGCGGTATTATAATTCGATTATCATTTCTCCGCAACTCTAATTTAAACCGTGATCAACTTCTCGCAACACTAACAAGAAAAACCGCGATTTGCCCAAAACGAAGATGAACGATGATGGAGAAGAAAAAAAAATACAACTACAAATACTAAGAGAGCATAGTGACAAAGTAGCAACGAGAATGACTTCCCATGCTCTGGAATCATTTAAATGATCCAGAGGATGAGAAGCCATTTGTTGTGACCCTCTTCGTGGCAGTTTGCCGGGCCTCTTCGGCTCTTCGAGCGCAATGCTCGCTGAAACTTACGTCTAGCTCGAGTCTTTCTAATCGCAAACTAAAAAATAAAGATGAAATAATAATATAAATCGCGAAAACTGACCCCAATACACGTAGACGACTAACGATCATAACGATCGTTATTCGTTCGCACGTGCGTGCTCGAGCAATACCTGCATCAACGTTCGTTTCGGGACCTACTCGCGACCTATCCGCGACCGCGACCGCGATACTGAATTCGAAAAATCACTAACGATCATAACGATCGTTATTCGTTCGCACGTGCGTGCTCGAGCAATACCTGCATCAACGTTCGTTTCGGGACCTACTCGCGACCTATCCGCGACCGCGACCGCGATACTGAATTCGAAAAATCAAAGAGTAAAACCAGAAACAAGTGGCATGCTCCATCTGTACCAATTTCACTGTCGATTTTTCAAATTAAATTTCCTGAAACAGGTTGGACACGCGAAAAGGGGACACGCGACTAGAGACTGTGCCAACCTGCCCGGCCCTACCTACTTATAATTAAATACATTCACACCAGAAAGTATGCTACCTATCCTAACCTATGTCGCCCTATATTTAAAAAAATGGCAAAACAGGCACACCAACACACTCACTCCACGCTTCTCACACATATAACACACAACTTTCACACTCTAATTTACGTACCATTTTCCTGAAATCGACTGACAATAGCTAGCGACCATTGCGTAAAACGTGATTAAAACACGTTTACATTTACAGCTAATAATAATAACCAAGAAAAAATATATACAATTTCTATAGAAAGTACACGTACAAGTTGACTTGGAATCATTATTATAATTGATAGTATAGTTATTATAATAATAATGTAATTACAGTGCATTTATTAAGTACTATGATATGAAGTTCATATTTCT
>NIPQ01092270.1:15248-32181 GCA_002806875.1 Lepidotrigona ventralis hoosana | reverse complement strand
CAACAAAGGGGGAGGGGCGGGGGGGGGAGCCCAGGATGACGCGCGACGATGCCGAAGAAGTCCACGCGTGCTTGTGCTTTCTCTCTACTTTCGTTTTCCACGCGCTGCAGATCGCTCTGGATGACGCGAGTTCATCTCTGTTTCTCGTTTGCATTTCAGCCACGACCCGGAAGGAGGCCGCGAGGACGACCCGGAAACGCCGCGCAGCTGCAAACTACGCCTAGGATACAAAGCCCGATCTCGCAGCATCTGGAAAAAGGTAGGAACTTTGAGCTTCTGACGAGTTTCGAGTTGAATTTTTTTTTTTTTTGTTTTTGATGTTTGGATCTTTTGGAATTTGAAGGTGCAAAGAGCGATCAATGTGGAAAGGATGTTTATGTGAGAAAATATTTTTCGGAGGCAGAGTGTTCGATAAGAATCTCTGTTGCATTTCAAATTCGCATAAATATCCTTCTAACGTTTCTATATATTCGTCGAACAATCGATGTTATTAGATCTCAGATTTTTATCTCGCATGAACACAAAATACGTAAAATATCCTTATTCAGAGTACATTGCTTTACGTTCTGTTTATCGAACTATATTTCTTAATCGTATTCTCGGAACTATGAATATGAATTCGCGTAAAAATTCGCTTTATCACGCCTGCTCGTTACGTTTCTTGCAAAATGCTGTTTTGCATAATTCCATTCAAGGAGAGGAAATGTGTGGCGACATTTATACACTTTTGCTCGAAACTCGAAGAAATAAGAATATCACAGTCGTCTTTTGAGTACGATAAATTACAGTTTTAATTTAACAAAATTTTACAGTTCTTTCTCATCAAATCCTGTTATTCAACATTGTTAGATGTGAAAAGAAATTCCTTTCGTCATTTTACAATTTTACATGATTTTTTGAGTACGATAAATTACAGTTTTAATTTAACAAAATTTTACAGTTCTTTCTCATCAAATCCTGTTATTCAACATTGTTAGATGTGAAAAGAAATTCCTTTCGTCATTTTACAATTTTACATGATTTCAAGGGACTGAATAGCAATAAGATAGCAGATTCTAAACGTACCATTTATACAAATCAACTTAACCCTTCTGGACTCGATTTGTTTTCAATCAAATCAATCGTTCCATCCACAGTAAATTGGGTAAATCAATATACAACGATAAAATCCAATGTTTCTCATTCATTTTTCTTTTCTTTTTTATCATTATCATTTTCAATCAAATCAATCGTTCCATCCACAGTAAATTGGGTAAATCAATATACAACGATAAAATCCAATGTTTCTCATTCATTTTTCTTTTCTTTTTTATCATTATCATTACGATACAATTCATTTTTTTATAATTTCTTAAAGTGCGATAATTTCCAAAGCAACTTTCAAGTTTTTGTAACAAATCTGTGTACCAGCGCGACGCACGACAATTTTCTAAAGTGTGAGAATCTTTAAAACACTTTCCAAGTTTTTTTTATAATTTCTTAAAGTGCGATAATTTCCAAAGCAACTTTCAAGTTTTTGTAACAAATCTGTGTACCAGCGCGACGCACGACAATTTTCTAAAGTGTGAGAATCTTTAAAACACTTTCCAAGTTTGTATCGTCACCTCCAGCGTGGCTGACAAATAATTTATCCTTTATGACTCTTTGAAGATAATTCATAAAACAACAGCTTGCACAAATTTTTTATAGCAGACTCGTCGCTTTCAGCGAGTGACACACGACTGGGNGTTTCACAAGTGAAAATCCAAGGTTACTTTTCAGTCAACCCAATGTACAATATATTTGACAGTATATATTTGCTCGAATATATCTATCGTAGGTAACTGCCCTAACTAAAGCAATACGTGAATCTCTCAGCAGAATCATCTGAAAACGATCGACTCTGCTTTGCGCGATAATTCCATATTTTTCTCGAGAGAATATTCGCGTGTTGCACTTTGTTTGGAATATCAAAAGTGAGTAAATCCAGAGATAAGTGAAAAAGGCAAACGCTTGCAGTCTCTGTGAGCTTCCGAATGAATCACGCACCCTCTTTTCGATTCCTGCCCGTTGAAAACAATAATCGTCGAAAGTTTGTTGGTCCCGTCTGGCCGACGTTTCGCCCTCGTGTCCTGGGAATAATAGCTCGCGAAACGGAGAAAAAAGACAGAGAGAGAGAGAGAGAGAGAGAAGGTGAGTTAAAATGTAAAGCAAAGTACGTCGGCGCTGTTCAATTACGCAGAGCGTAATGCCGGCGGACCTCGACGGGACAGGAGGACAAACCGCAGTCGCTAGGAGACGCGGAACGTCGAGTTTGCGAATACAGCCATCCAACGTTACATGCACACGCGATGTCCCCATGTATTCTCGGTACATGGAGGTCTGCGCATCGGATAAACGCACCCCACGTATGCAACGCCGTTGCCCGCTCGAGTGCTTCTCTCCCCCTCCGGGTAATAACAGTAAATCCTTGGTAATAAATCCCTCCGCCCTGTCTCCTCCCTTCGAGTTCTTCCTCCCTCCCTCTCTCTCTCTCTCTCTCTCTCTCTCTCTGTTTCCTCTTCACCTGTCTTCTTCTCTTCCTCTCCTGTTTCCCTCCGTGTACTCGTGCGCAGAGCAGAATCTCACGAGAAGTATTGACACGCTTGTGTGAAAAATTGGGTCAATATCGGGCGAGTTCGAAAGTTGTTATCTCGCGCGAAGATGCCCACACGCAGTTCAATTATTTATATTTACTTTCCATCTCGCGCGTGAAATCGTGAAATCGTCGAAGAATTCGTAAGCGTGAATGATCGTCTCACTTGTGCAGGATTGTTGATCGCACAGGGGCAAAAAGTGAATCGAATTCCTTTTTCATTTGCACGCGATGGCTGGCGTGAACCGCCATCGAGAAAGAGATTTTAAATTGTAAATTGTCGAAGCTCGCGCCTCAAGTTCGTTTCATTATTTTTCATCCACGCGTAGATTTTCAATATTGCACCAAACTTAATCACGATTAAATGAAATTTTTGCTTCGTTTAATCGTGTCAATAGTTTCAAACGATTGTTAATTCATTGTCAACGATCCTACAAATCAGGAATTAGACATCCTTCGCGTGATTCACTGCAAATTTTCAATTGAGGTTCGAGATTCCAGTTCAACACTACAACTACCGAAGTGATCAATTTTTGTTAGAAATTTCAACATAAAATAATGTATTTTTAACAATTTAAATGATTTTTATACAAAATAAAAGCTCGTGTAATTTATTGTATCGTAGAGTTTAAAATTTTCAGTCGTCGGTAGTATTAAATACAATGTATATACTCTACTCGGTTGAATTCCTTTTTCAACTGATCTATAATTGCACAATTCAATTTTTGCCGATTCTTATCGCATTTTTCGCAGACTACATCCAACTTCTAGTCGGTCCAGAGTTATATCTATGAATGATAATTGTACACCGTGTTTCATCTCGCTGGCGCTATCTCGTTATCGTTCCCGTCATTTCGTTAGATTCGAACGTACGCCTTGTCACGGATTGTTTGTAGGCTGGCGAACCAAGAGCCAATTCCTCGGATTTGGCAAGGTTTGAACAGTATCGAGGATACTGCGAATCCTTGATCGGGGTCAAGGAGATGAAAGCTGCGACGCGTTGTGGATACAAGGGATTGAGATACTGAATTGTTTGTTTAGCGAATTAGTAGATCGTTTCCTGAACACACACGTACGTTGAAGATCTCTTCTTAGACGATCGTCGACTGACTTTTTTTTTTTAAATGATCGTATTCCTATTAAAATGTTTTAGCTTGCAAGTACAGATTTCGAACGTGTTATGTAAAAATAAGCATTTACATCTAGGTTAATATTTGAAACATAGGGACGTGTTATGTAGTTGCAATATTTTTGCGCAATGTTTCAATCTTTAATCAGTAAACTGTGTTGTTTGAAATTAAAATTAAAAGACCATCCGTTTTGGCTGAAATTTAAAAATATAATTGCATAAATCATTGAAATTATTAAATTATACAAGCTATCATTGAATCGTATAAATTCTGTTAAATCATCTACTACATTATACAATCATAATGTCAATTACAACTGTAAATTGTAAATTATATTGTATCATAGTCGATTTTCCTTGAATATCCCGAAACTTAAATATTCGTAATTTCATACCATAAAATTTTTTCAAACAGCAAAATATGAAAAATCAAGTACATGCGAAGCAAAATAAAATAAATTACAAATTTAATCTATCAATGTCCCTGACAAGAGCAAATAATACCTAAGGGATATTTATTCATAAACATATAGCTGATCTGTGTTTGACGAGTACATTCGTCATCGACCCAAGTGCCTGCTCACTTTTAAAACAGAGCTACACAGCCAACAGGTTAATGGCCGTTGAATTAATTGCGTTGAATTACACGCGTCTCGCACGGATTAGCGAGTCTCCTCTGTAATTGCTAAAACGTGATACAACGCCGAATCGATCGACCTTAATCGGCAAGGATGAACAAGGGTGTACGAGCAACCTTCCACTTATCACGTAAACACGACCGCTCGCGATCGATAACAGTGATTATACCTTCGATGACATGAATTGCGAGCAGCTCTCTCGGGAAAAGAAAGAAAAAGAGAAAGAGAAAGGGCCAAATTTGGTCGCTCACATAATTAAATTATACGTACTGAAAATGCGCCTGGGTTTCGTTTCACGCGATTAATTTCTTCATTCATCGTTACATGTTTATATTATTTCCATTTTACATGCGTTTTATATACGTTCTATTTTCGTTTAAAAATACGCTTCGTTCACTTTTAAAGCGAGAATACGAATTGTTCTGGATTGCTTTACGCGACGCGGAAGATGCATTATTTTTCCCATGAATATTTAACACACGTGTGTGAATTAAGTTTGATTCACGCTGCAGCTATTATTTCGTCGAATTCACGTCGTTTTCAAACTCACTACCGAGGGTATTGAATTTGAAAAATTATCAGAACCGCTGATGATTTAACAGAATTTTAAGCGAGCGTTTGATTCTCTTATAACTGAAGCAGAACGTCAACTTAACGTCACACGAACGAAGCAGGATTATCATCCAAGGAGCAGTCGAACTGACCAAACGTTCAATTGTTGTTTCAGAGAAGAACTCGGCGCGCAACAGTCGACGAAGACGCGTGAGCGAGGGGGCGAGTCGCGACAAAGACGGCGAGAGCAACTTGTCCACGCGGCAGGAGGACCGCGAGAACAAGGGACCAACGTCCGGAAGGCCGAGCAACCGCATCCCCCGAACAGTGTTGGAGGAGGCGAACAGCGCATCGAGCAGCGCTGCGAAGTTGCGGAAACGCGGCACCGCGGTAAAGAGTCCGGTGGAGAGCGCGTCGCAGCGACCGGTGCGAAGAAGACCGAGGCTCGGTTGCCAGGGGGCGAGAACCGAGGCGGAAGAGGAACTCGTCGTCGACGTAAAATCCGCCGAGAAGGAGGAACGGCTGAACGGAGGAAGACCCGAGGAGGAGGAAGATCGCGCGAACGGTGACGAGAACGAGGATCGGGAGAGTTGCGATCCGCTGACCAAGAGGCTCAGGACAAGTCCCGTCGGCAGGAAGCTCAGGTCCGAGCGAAAGGGTGGTAAACTCAGCGAGGAGGCGGATATCGAGGGGACAGAGGAGCAAGGAGACAGGAAGGAGAAAAGCGCGGAGAGTGAAGGCGCGGGAAGCGAGAAACTCGAGGAGAACGAGGCGAGTCAGTCGAGGGAGCGTGACAGAGAACCGGAGCCTCCACCTCCGGACAAAGTAGACCCTGGAGGCGACACGGTTCTTCTTCAACAATCGACGAACGGATCGGATCGAACGGAGGAAAGATTCGGAGGCACGAAGGCGGACGCGAGAGAGAGGAGGTGTAAAGAGCAACAGCCGCAGGTGTTGGTGAATGGATCGGTGCTCGACTCGTCGCCGTTGTCTGTGGTGGACAAAGCGGCGAGCGTGCTGGTCGACGCCGAGGCTGGCTTGCTGAAGTCCGACTCGTCGTCGAGGGATAACAGCAAGAACAACGTCCCCGAGGAGGAAGGGAACAACGGGGCAGAGGACGAGAACCGGGAACACCAGGTGGACGAAAAGGAGGAGAACGGCGGGGGCCGAGGAGAGGAGGATCGTGCACGGACAGAGGAAGAGGAACAGCGGGAACAGCAGGAACAACGGGAACAGCGGGAAAACCGAGAAGAACAGGAAGAGGAGGAAGAGGAGCGAGGCTCGCGAAGAACCGAGCTGACTACCGAGTTAGGCACGGAGGATAGCGTGGGTAGCGTGAGCGGCGCGAGGGCGGCCAGCGTCGAATCGGTGGTCGAGCTGCTGGAGTCGAGCAGTCAGGACTCAGGCTCCGTGCTGGAGAGGCTGAGTCCGCTTAGTGGCAGCGGCGGCGGCGGCTCTGGCAGGCAGAGCCTGCTCCTGGAGCAGCAGCGGGAGCAGGAGCGCAACCGGCACAACGAGAGTCCTGTCATTCTAGCCGAGAGACTGAACAAGCCGCCACCGCCGGTAGCTGGTCACCATCATCACCACCTGCAGCAGTATCATCAGCATCACCATCACACGCCGTCGCACCATCATCAGCAGCAACGTTACTCGTCCGGTAGTCCGGTGATACATCATCACGCGCAACAACCATCGCAACAGCAGCAGCAGCAACAGCAACAACAACAACAACAGCAGCAGCAACAACAGATACCGCATCCGCATCAAGTAGCCAGCAGTCCACATCATCATCATCAGCAGCAACAGCAGCAGCAGCAGCAGCACCAACAATCGCAGCAGCAACATCATCATCATCAGTTGGCCTCGTCCAGCCTCCTCGAGGTGCAACAGCAGTCTCACACATCGAGGGGCGGCGATGAGGCCGGCCTCATGGAAGTGGAGGCCGGGGCCGGGATACCTGGAAGCGGAGTGCTCGCCGGTGTGCCAACAGCGGTCGGTATCCGAGCGGTGGGTGCCACGGCTGGTAGCGGTGCCGCGAGTGCAGCCTATGGGGACAGCGGTTCCGACAGCGGGGTAAGCTCCTTGAGGAGCGCCGGCTCCGGCGACGAGAGGAGTGGTAGCAGAAGTTCCGCGCTCAGCATAGACGAGACCACCAGCTCGTCGACGCCGACGGCGGCCACCACGCCGGCTAGGGTCTGGCACGTGCAGAGCGTCCAGCACACCTCGTTACTGATGGCGCATCCTCAACCACCTCCGAGCGCCGGACCTAGTTCCGCGGCTGCAGCTGCCGCTGCCACGGCACCGCCGGTCGGCTACCAGAGCCCCGCACCACCACCGCCCGGTCATCATCATCCTGCCGTCGCGTCCGAGATGCTATGGAGGTCGCAGAGGTACCCACCATTGCCGCACTCGTTGCTCGGGCCCGCTCAACCCACCACCGAGGAGATCGTCGAGAGGGAGAGGATCCTTCGGTGAGTCTTCATTTTGTTTTATTATTATCTTGACTACTTCTGCTTTTTATATTGTTGACGTTTCGTACGTTTAATTTCTCGGTTCTTTCCCGACGAGTTTAATCGTTTAGTCTACGTGAAATTCTCGAAGGGAGTTGAAACATTTTCAAATTGTCCGCGAATTGAGCGCGCTCGCTGAAAAATTCAGTTCGAGCGTGTTACCGACAAACCGCGGATTTTCGTGCAAGTTTTTACTTTCGAGGGCACAGTTAAAACGAAATTTTCTACAAATGCGCAAAAATCCGCAGTCCATCGAGAGACTTTCATCTTCTCCTACAGTCTGCTAGTAGAACGTGTCGGTCGAATCGATCGAATCGGTTAAATTCCCCGTCACGTCTCATCGCCGCGCCGTGACGATCGAACTTCGGTATTTAAATTTCACCAATCGCAGCGCCTCGCTGTTTATCCTACACTTCTACCCTCTAAAACCACTAAACTATCTCGTCCGATTTGGAACTTTCGTACGCAACCTTCCAACAAATCGTCGAACTCGTCGGAAACGATTTTCGAAACGGCCGTGTCCAATTCGACAACGACGACGACACCGTGACGGGGCAATTTTTCGACTCGCTTGGCTCGGTTTCAATGGCCGCGGCAGTTTTTGCACCTTGCGTGCATTCCGCTCGGTCAGGAAACGCGAAACGCCATCGGGGAAGATCGCGTTGCGAACGTCTCTCGGAGGGCAGCTGCGTGGCCGTCGTTTTCTCGCCTCGAAAACGGCTGGCCTCGGCCTTTCGACTGCCTCGTTCTTTGTTCGCTCTTTCTCTCGCGTGACTGCCGACTGCAAGAAGAGGGAGGTGACGAAAAACTGGGACCAATGGAGAGGCAGACGGGACGTGGCTGCGCGTTTTCTACGTTTCCGGGACGGCAGCTGCTGCGACACGCTGCCAACTTCCGGTTACGGTGATCGCGATAGTGAAC
The DNA here is from genome assembly GCA_002806875.1 of Lepidotrigona ventralis hoosana. NCBI lineage: Eukaryota > Metazoa > Arthropoda > Insecta > Hymenoptera > Apidae > Lepidotrigona > Lepidotrigona ventralis. Next base: position 23,817 of record NIPQ01092270.1, on the reverse strand, counting down.
TCGTTACCGATCGAACCTGTTTCTCTCTCGAGGCCTGGTTTCACTGTCGACGCTGACGGCGACTGACCAACGACCGAAATTCCTCCGCCTTCAGGTATAAATAAAGCGAACCCAGATCGGCTCGCCGACCGATCGAGAGTGTCGGTGAACTTTGCTCTACCGAAGTCGAACGCGATCAACGATGAACCTCTTTCGGGATAACGTTCTACGAATCTACGATTTTCTCGAAACCTCGGTAAACGTATTGGTTATTATCGAATATTATCGATAATTTATAATAATTTATCGAAAGCATTGTATGTAGTTTGTATTTTCTGAATCTTCACTTTGAAGAATTGAAATTAAAAGTTCCCTTTCAAATCGAAACCATGAATGGTAACTCAAAAATAGAGAAACTTTGGAAAATAAAAAGTCTGATTTTCGTGGAAAATCCTCCTCTAAATGATGTAAATTTCGATATTTTTATGGAAATCCTTCTTCAACAATCAGATACCCGATGCAATTCAATATACATATGTCCAAGAAATAATGTAATAATGTTATGTGTGTGTATATGTGTACATTAGTATGAAAATTCGTACGAAAGTTCGTTAAATTGACGATTGACAAATATGAGACTCGAGCTGATGTTTTCTAAGTAAATAAAGCTATTCTGCAACTTCTTTGAGCCTCGTGATCGATGCAATTCTCAAGTCACCGTTCTCGATCAAGTCAACATACAACGTGCGAATAAATCGAGCCTTAACAAAATAACTCTTCAACTATTTTAAGACATTTCTTCTCGAATTATATTTTGCCGAAAATCGTGTTTACCACGCGCAAACACGTGTGCTAAAAATCGTAACCAAGCGAAGATCGAGATCGCACGTTCTTCCGCGACATTGGTATTGAACAGCGCCTCGCCGTTCGTTTGTTAGTTCGTTCCTGATAGCTCCTCGACGAAAATAAACCAATAATCGAGTACATACCGCAGATCGCTTTCGGCCCCTGTATATTTACGTCGACGAAAGCACCAAATATCCCGCGAAACTGTGGACGATGCGTGACATGTGAGAATGTTGGTCTTGGAGAACAGAAGGGATCGTTGTCGCGTAAATTTTCGTGTCGAGCTTCCTTCTCTACGAGCTCATTCTTCTCGTCCGCCGTCGACTTAACGATCGTCGTCGCTCGAATAAATTGCCCTAGGTAGTCTGATAGGTTCTAATAATCTCCAGCGTTTCAACTCGAATTTCAGCTCACACGGTTGGCCACAAAAGTTGATCTGATCTTAAAGCGAAAGGACTTATAAAGTCGGTTTACGATTATATCTAACTTCCGTTCGTTTCATTGGTATTGATAGAACAATATTATAGGTGTATTTTAGTTTGTCACGCTTAGCCTTGTTTAACTCATTTTCCATTTTTCACTGGGCACAAGAATATCTTTTTTTGAGTTTTTGAAATACACGCTATTGTTAGTTGTTCGATCTGTTAATATTTTGTCATTACGAAGAATTATCGTCACATGGGCATTATATGAGAAAAATTTATTACGAAGACTAACAATAGTTTGTCGAAATTAAATACATAAAATAATTTATACTAGTTTCAGAAGTTTGGCGTTTTCTTCCTAGATGAAATAAATCTTACTTCCGAATGTAATTAATTATATTTAGTTCAGAAAGTCATTATTTCTTTTGAAGAATTTCATCAAGTTTTGTAACGAACTTCAAAACTCGACGAATTATTCTTGTATACAGGGGCTAATTTTCGGCAACGAGCAAGTGAATTTAGAAAAAAAAAGAATTGTAATGTAACTTCGTTACAAGAAATGCTCAAACGCTGGTGATTGTTCTTCATATAGAACAAATATAGTTTAATTGCACAGTGGTATTTCCTTCAACACAAAATATCTGATTTTTTGATCAATTTTAAAACTCAGCGAGTCTCCTTGCATTCTCTCAATCTATCAGAAGAACAATTACCGATCTATCGAACCACAGAACGAGCAAATAGTCGGTTGGGAATGATCGCACATTGGAGAATGAACCTACATCTACCATAAACCTTCTGCTCTACTAAGTGGCTTTCGTGTACACTCTCGCGGCCACGTGAATTCACCCTGTGCCCTGTCCTTGGATAATTTTTCTCGGCGAGATCGGTATAGATGGTTCGCACGAGGTCTTAGATCACAGCTCGGGATTGCTGGCTACGTATCGTATCGCCGATGTCACGCGAGATCTTCGTTAGCTCAGGGCGAAAGGTTGCGGGACGCAGCACAGCACCTCCGATAGTTTCGTTAGTTTTCGTGCATCGTTTCTCAGCACGAAACACACACCTCTTCTGCGATCCAACGATCTTTATCGCCAGGAGGCGACCGACACGAGCGGTAACTTGAACTTTGGTTTAACAGCGAGCGTGAAATCCAGCCGAGAATTCCTGCAAAGACGTTGCCGTGCGATTAGTCACCGGGGTGAGTTAACTTGGGGGTGTCTATTAGGGTTGGTACCCCGCGAGGAAGATTCAATTAACGAAAAGACGTTGGGTGCGTCGTTACGAGATTTTCTCTATTCTCACGACGTGTCTTCTGAAAACATATACATATATTTGAGAACAATATATTTAGATGCTCTAGTATATTGATTATCATTTATTGATAAATTTAATCTTCTGTCTAAATTTCTATTGTATAACATCATACGCGTTACACTTTCTTTCTATTTCTGTTACATTGAAAATTGAAAGATACGAACAATTTGCAGTTCCTCCTACATTAATATTGATAATTAAATGATTAAATTAAACTTCTTTGTCTCCATACTTACAATATTAATAATAACAATGAAAAGTACAACAATAATAATATAAAAAAAAACATCATAGAATATATATATTCTACTTCTTTACGTAGTTTACCAAAAACTACATTACATTATTGATTAACACGAATTTAATTACCATCGATTGTACTATAAATGGCAATGTATTGTCGATTCCTGACGACAGTCCTGGTTAATTCTTCGTACATTTTCTCCACTCGAACATCTCGAATTGTCAATATTATTGCAAATTATTTCTACAATGTTCCAAACATGATCATAAAATATATATGTGCTCGAGCGAATGTTTAATGTCACAATCCTGAGTTTCATCTAACAAACTGTGTCACCACCCAATTGTCAAGGTAATTCGAAGGAAACAAAAGATACAGATGTAAAGAAATTTAAAACTCAACTGGCACGAGTTCGCGAGTATCGAAGCAAGCATTGGCCACCTCGATCTAACAAACTGCAATAAAACATCGCGTTTAATTTCGCCTCTCTTCCTCTCCCTCCTTCTTTTTCCATAGCACAGCGCATAACCTCGCTGTTATTCTGCTCCAGATACGAGCGATTACGTGGCTCGGTACGGTGTAACGAGCGCGATTTAACGCTTATGCAACTTCTTCTCTTTCTTCTTCTTCTTCTTCTTCTTCTTCCCTCGGAGACCTTACCGCCAAGCAGAAACGAGAGGCAATCGAGCGGCGACAGAAAACTGGCATTTGGGCACAAGGTCAGACTTCCACCACTCCTGCTCGCTCACCTTTTTTATCATTCTTCCTTCTCGACGTGTACATCTTCTTCTTCTTCTTTTTCTTCTTCTTCTTCTTCCACTTGTTCTTGCGCGTGTGACGCGAGAGACCTCGTCCGAGACCGTTTGTTCTCTGGAACCGGTACGCGGAGGAATGCTCGCCAGGAAGCTATAAAAATACGCAGACCGAGCCGGAGTGGCAAGAAAAGACCACCAGGTCTGGTTCTTCTCCCTCGTGTAGCTCACCAGTGGCGCACCAGTCTCGTCAAAGATCGCATTTGCATAGAAATATGGTCTCGCTATAGTCACTGGTGGTCGTTGGTAGTTTTTCTTAAATTGTCCCCCCTCACCCTGCCCCTTTCTGCCTTTTCCTCGTTCTCTTTTTCAGTCCCCGGTTCTCGGCGTGGAACGGGTTCTCGTTTGGCCACCTTGAAACACGTCGCCCCCGTGGCCAATCGCGCTCCTCACGTTCACGCTTCCTCGCGCAGATCGTGGATCGTTGATCCTTCGATGTCTCTCACTTTGGTTTGTAATAATTCGATTCACGCCTAGACTAACTCGTTAAAAGCAGNCTTATGAATAAACGTTGATTTTTAGAAGGAAATTCTTAATTTATTAAAGGAAATAATTTCAATAAGCAACGTAACTTCTGATAAATACTCAAACTCATAGTTTTATTTAAAGTAAATTTTGAAAAAGGGCCATTTGACCCCTTATGAATAAACGTTGATTTTTAGAAGGAAATTCTTAATTTATTAAAGGAAATAATTTGCAACATAACTTCTGATTTCTAATAAAACACTCAAAACCTATATTTTTATTTAAGGTAAATTTTGAAAAGGGGCCATTTGACCCCTTATGAATAAACGTTGATTTTTAGAAAGAAATTCTTAATTTATTAAAGGAAATAATTTGCAACATAACTTCTGATTTCTAATAAAACACTCAAAACGTATATTTTTATTTAAAGGAAATTTTGAAAAGGGGTTATTCGACCCCGCTTGGTACGTTTAGTGTTAAAGACCAATCGTTTCGACTGGTTTTGGTAGAAATAGCTTCGTCAGGTAGTTCTAGTGTTAATTGCAACGACAGGCGATAGTTTGCGTCTCTTGGTAACTCGTTAGACGTCCGCTATGNTTGCGTCTCTTGGTAACTCGTTAGACGTCCGCTATGTAGGTTAACAATGGATTTTCGCATTTCTCGTGCGAGATGTTCCTAAACTGCGTAGTTTAAGTTCGAAATCTGTTCCATCTGGTGCACCGAGTTAGCGTTTGCCTCGAAAGAGAGAGAGAGAGAGAGAAGTAAACCTCGCTGGTTGGTTCGCGAAGATTGTCGAAGGACACTCAAACAGTTGTAAACGTAATAACTATTTGCAATATGATCGTGGAGTAGCACAACAAACTAGAGGGATCGTAGTAAGACGAACCACAATTTCCATCCGACTTGCCTCGATACTGTGGCGTCGTTAACTTTCCTGGCCTTAATTCTCACTCGTGCGTAGATCAGAGGCGATCTCTTCTGTTTCGATTTCGAAATGTGATTCTTCGCAGAAATTACATTCGGAGAGATAATTCGATCTGCAGTGTAAATAGAAATTCTCAGCTTTCAATTGTACATAAATCTATTATATAATTCGAACTATAAACTATTATTATTGAGTTCTGTTCAAAGCTGAATTATGGATAATTATGTCGGGAAAATTCCAAANATATATATATATATATATATATATATATATATATATATAGAAAGTGTTATATATGTGTTATACGCGTATGTAAGGAGAGGCTCGACGAGCAAAACAAAAGAGACCGCGAGGCAAGGATGCGTAAGGCCTTTTTTGGTGATATTTGCCATGTATTGAAGAGTGGTTCTGGTCAGGCCGGTCTCGAGACGACCGGATTTTTCAAAGGTTGCCCGCAGCTCAGGAACCTGTCCTGTTTCCCATAGCCGGGGACTAGTTTATCGACCGGCTCTTTGCCTCTCTGCTTGCTCGATTTCCGAGCACAACGCCAAAGAAAAGAGACAAAGGAGAAGAAGGAATTGTTCGTCGTGTCTTCTCGTCCTCCATCCAACCATCTCACCTCTCACCTCTGTTGGTCAATCATTTCTCTCCTTCAAACGTCACCTTTCACCCGCTCGATTATCTGAACGAACGAGAAGAATTTCGGACTTACACTACTGCCTCGACGAGAAACGAAATGCCCGACTAGAGCAACGTTTCTCGACGCGTGAAGAAATAGAAAAATTCGTTGCACAATTAAATTTGACTCTCGAATTTGTTCTGAAACTTACCGGGAAGCTCTCGCCCGCCGGGTTTTATTACAGGCGAGCTCTAAAAGGAAATTGGTTTCACTCGGGAATGGTTATTAAACATCGAGAGGCAATGTTTAAATTAACGTGACGTAGTTTCGCCGGTTACACGTGTCCTTTTTTTTTTTTTACTTTCTCGTACGAGCGGCACGAAGTTGGAAAACTGGCGTTCACAATGCCGCATAAAACTTTGCCCATAAAATTAAAAAGTTTCGCCAGCAGAGCGAATATACTTACAGGTTCGACTCTAAAAAGCCCTGGATTCTAACGTCCCCTACACAAGACGCGGCCACAGCTCCAATGAAAGTTTCTTGCTCTTGATTTATGTATAACTGTTCGCTCGAACCTGTTCCTGCCACGTTCGGCCTATTTTCCTTCCTTTTATTGCCACGAGTCCGCAAGATTACTTCCTAAGACGTTATACTACTCCCTCCGAGGCTACTAATTTTCTTCGCAATTCAGCAAGTATAATTTCAAATCAGTTCCACGTAAACAGGGGAAAGAGATTTAAAGTGCTCTTTGAAAGTTCTTTTTTTTTTTTTAAAATCTACGTTAATTCAAAGGCGCTTGTAAAAAGAAAACTCACCGATTATAAATCATTGGCCCAACGATATGGCAGCGAGCTGTCGAACAAATCTCATCGTTGAGAGATTTGAAATGAAACGAAAGCTCAAGAAATCGGAAGAAAATCAATTTGCTTTTTTTTTTCACACGATAATACGCAGTCTCCGTGCATCGGTCGCGAGGCAAACACAGAAGCAACGATAACGACAGAGAAAAGTGGCCTCGCCGAGGAGAGACAGATTCCCCAGAGCGATCCCGAAGAAACGCCTTTCGTTTGAAACTGAATAATTCGTCGGTGTGTGAAAGAAATAACACGATGAAATGGCGAGCAGCACGCGTTGCGCACGTAACAGTATAAATAACTTGCGCAAGCATTAATGAATGCTTATCTAGCTGAGGCCTCCGTTAAAAAGTCACGATATGTACGCCAGCCAGCCACCGTCGACGTTATTATCGCGACTCTTTTAATACGAGATTGTTGCATGCAGCAACACGCGTACACACGAACACGACAGAGATGATCGTGTATTTCTGTAACGCAGAGCTTAACGGGTTGCTAGTTTGCTCGATCGATGTCGGCCCGGCCAAGCGAAATAAAAGTCGATTTCCCTCCCTGGTAAAAAAAAAAGTCGATATTTCGTCGTTGACCGAGCGACTGACCTTTGGAGATTGCAGGTCAGACGCATGAGTGCACGGGGTGAACTCTTACGTAAAAACGTCACTTGTCCGCGTTTTTCTCCAAATATGCACGCGCTTCCGTCTCCGTTCTCATCATTCACGAGCGCACGCTCGACAATAAATTGGGAAATTTAGGGAAAAAATAGAACGTTTGGAGTCTCGTTTCTAGAGAAAGGGTAAAGAGAAGAGTTCTGGAAAACTTTTTCTCTCTTTTATTTAAGATAAGAGACAGCTTTCAGCATCATTCGTAAATTATCTTACATCTTATCTGGATAATGTTTTTACTTTTTATTATGTTGTTATACTGTGTTGTCTCGTGTTCGATTTACTTTTATTTTGTTGACTAGTTAATTTCGCCCGCTGCGGAAAGACATAGCAAAGTGTTAATATATAACCGAATACTATGTTCTCGATACTACAAAGAAATTAAAATATTTGTCTGCTCGAGGACATTGTCCTTACTTCCTTTGAAATTATTCTGTACGTTTCTTGTCACGTTCAAGTCAGTCAGTGCGACAATGAAAATGCGTTGTTCAAGAATAATAATTCCGTGATATCGGTGCCTACTTCTCTGGTAGGTGGCTGAATTATAAATCTACAAGAGTCGCATGAATATAAAACGTTTATTCGCTCTGGCATGAATTACACAGGTGTTCTTAATACCGCGATCATCTACCAACTCGTCCGTGTACTCCTCGTGATAAGCTCCTGCTATCGTAAATATCAATTGAGAAATCGCGTACGCAACTTGTATCTCTCTCTCTCTCTCTCTCTTTCTCTCTCTCTACCGCAGCAGGAACGAATCCAAACGATTGCTAAAAATTTTTTTTTTTTTTTTTAGAAGAGAAACTTTATTATTATTTTTAAATTTATTGAAACTTAACTCTGAAACAAGGATACATTTTTCATGCAGAAATTTGAAGCACTATGGACTTTGGGCCGGAAGAAAATGGCCACTTGGATAATCGAATAAACGAGACCAATGAGTTAGAAATCGAATTTCAAATCCCACGGAAAGATCGTTCCGATCGATCGAGCGAAAAATAAATAAATAAATAAATAAATAAAAATAATCGAGAGGAGGGGAGGGGAGGGGAGGAAAGTTAAGCGGAGCGTGTTAAGATCGCGTTTCTGGATCGACGGTCGTGTAACCTTGAAACTTTTCTGTGTGCTGCAGGGAGCGGCGAGAAGCGGAAGCCCGGCTGGAGAAGCGTGAACGCGAGAGGGAGGCCAAGATGGAGAGGGAGAGACTGGAGAAGCAAAGGGCCGCCGAGCAGGCAGTTCACAAGCACTTCGAGGAGTCCCTCAGGCTGGCGCAACAAAAGGTTAGTCAGCCTTTACTGCCTGTTTTTCTCTTGCTGCGCGTGTTTTTAATGACCTCCGGCCTTCGCCAAGCGTTGCACAGCGGCGTGTCTAACAGATGCTCGACAAAAAAAAAAAAAGAAAAAAAAGAAAATCCGATATTA
>NIPQ01092270.1:0-15188 GCA_002806875.1 Lepidotrigona ventralis hoosana | reverse complement strand
AAAAAAAAAAAAAAAACTCAGCAACGGAGAATAATTATCGGCTATTCGAATTTCAACTGACCACACCGTATCGTCTACCGCATTCGCGATCAATTAATGAGAACTCGATCGTGGAGTGGGTGTCGTTTAACGGAAAGAGCGAGCAGCGGTGTTGTTTCTGGCATACGCATCGTCGATGTTAGCAGCGGCGGTAGAGCGCTGGGTTCACGAAGCAGGAACGCGCGGATGACTCAAGCCCCGGCTGGATTTGCTCGCACGGCATGAATCGTTGCGCTCGTTAGGACGGTCCGGAGTTCGCGCGATACATCCGTGCCCGGTTGCGAAACACACACGGGCAAATTGGTGCACGTTTAAAAAGCGTGACGCTCGCAGGCAGACAAGAGCCCGCCGAGGCTCGAAGAGTGTCGACTCTCGGCAAACTCACGACTCGCACCATCGCCAACGCCAGCCGACCGTGATCGATAAAACGAGCACGTTTTTCCTTTGTCCAACACGGAGTCCGATATTTATCGCCTAATTTCCCCCCCTTGGAATTGAGCTAACAAGTCCTCGTGACTTTTGGCAGATTTGATTTTGAAATTAATATACAAAACTCATTGCGAGCAGTATATTTATTACAAATAGGTTCACCTTCTCATTTCTAATATTTTCTTCCTGCTAGACCCAAAGAATAACTTACACTCTCGACTAGCAATGAAATATCTTTCATCAGCCTGCAACAGAAATATAATAAAATACGTACAAGCGTAATAAAATGTGCCGTGTTCCGTCCACGATGGAGTCGGATTATCTCGCGCCAAGTTCAAGGTTGAATTTCAAACCGAACCTCGCCAGCCTCCTCTGCGATAAAACCTATAAATATAACCCGAGTGGAATCACCGTGTGTTTAAAAAGTGTTCGATCGTGCGCTAATAATACGACTATTGTCGTCGATAGTATTGGATCACCGATGATTCGGAGTACACACGACCCGGAGAAGTAGCAAAACGGTCAAACATGTTCGTCGAGGAACAAAAAGCAGATTGAGCGTCGTTAGTTAAGAGTCGAGGAAGAGAAAGTCAACGAACCAATGGCAGCCAGTCGTTGATTGAGCCTGAATGCCGGTGTTCTGGCTTTTATTATAAGCGCAATCGTTCAGATTCGGTCTGTAACTCTCCCCCTTCTCTCTCTCTCTCTCTCTCTCTCTTTCCCTTTCCTTTCTCTGTCGACTCTGACTCGCGCTTTTAACGAGCGTTTTACGAGCTTTTGTGTTCTCTTTCTCTCTCTCTTTCTCTAGTCCTGCACCTTTTGTCTGTGGGGAATGCAATACGCGAACAAAACGCGGGCGCAATCTCGGCCTGATACGCGCTCTCCGGGTCAGACGCGTTCCATCAACGTTCCGATCAACAGAGTACCACGAGACGATCGTCGATCCTCGTGCAATTCTCATGTTTCTCTTTTTTGGATTTTCGAGTAGCTTTCTCTCGGTGGATAATTTGCTGTTTGTCAGATACGATTGTCTCTCTTTTTCTTTTTTTTTTTTTTTTTTTTAGGGGGGCACGCNTCTGTCGATTGCAGGAACACACAATCTGTGAGTCACATCCGGGCGAAAATCGTCATACGTCTGACGTACAATATCCTGTAACGAAGTCGTTCTCTTCGATAGAATCTTGCTCGTTATAGCATTCGTTAATTACGTTACGTCCTCGGTGATTATATATAGAAACTTCTGTATGCACGTCGAACTCGTAATGTAGGAATGAGGAATTATTGATAATGGAACTGTGGGGTCAGTGAACTCGAGAGTGAATTGAATTATCCGCTCGTTAATAGATTCACATAAATGGAGCTCTGCTGTAGTCGCGCGGAAAGTGTCAACCGGTAGTCGACGAATTTGCTTAAAATATAGAAAATATTAATAACTACGTAACTCACAGAGGGGTGGGGGAGGGGGGAGGGCATTATATAAACTAGCTGCTGGAAATAATAAAGTTGTCATGCGTGTATCAGAATTCTACGAAAAAAGAAAGAAATATGAAAAAAAAAAAAAAAAATGAAATTGCAAGGTTACAATGAACATGGAACGCAGAATGCACGCAAGGAATATTAACTGACGCATCAAACGATGACGTATGAAAGCACCGTGCAAACAGAACACGTGACAGTTGACATTTGCTCGCAGCATCGGTTAGCATCGTAAATCTTTTTCTAGGATGAGATTATAATTAGATTCTCTTTTTGTCTGAAGCTGCTTAAAAAAATTTCCTTCCTCTCTCTCTCACTCCCTCTTTTTCTCCGTTTCTTTCTATGTACATAAACGATCATTAATTCTGATTGTCCAGTTCATCGTCATTAATGAATTTCATCGTCTCAGTGGTTTGATCTTGACACAGTTTTCCTTCAGACTGTATGTAGGAAAAATACTGGTGTCGGACAGCCGTTTCTATTTATGATCGTGGATAAATAATTGATTCAATATTTTTATGGATCTGCAGAGAATATCATACAGTGCCAGAATGCACAGAATGCAGATATACGAAATATTCCAAATACTCTATAATTTGATAGAAATAAATAGATTTCAATTTCTTTTTTTTTTCTTCTTAATCATCTTTATAAACTGCAGATTTTTATAGATTGATTAAAATAAATGAAACTTGGATAAAAAACATATTTTATACATTCTCGCAACTTCAAATTTTCCACGATCTCGATAATAATACGTACGGAACAAAAAAAAAAAAATCAGGCAGGAATCTTGGATTTCTTACGAGATTATAAGTTTGTATTATACAAGTGGAAGTCTCGATCGTACAGATCGTTTTCAATCGGCTTCGCAAGATCCTCGCGATATAATGCCACTCGCCAGTTAGATCACGAACACACGCTTGTGCAAATACGTTAATGAAAGAATTATTTCTTATGCCGCGAGCGGAATGCGGTTTTGCCAGTGTCTTTTAAAGTCTAAAGGTATAAGTTCCGTGTGATTCATGCGTAACAACTGCACTTGATGATAATGAAAATTGATAAACGTTCTGGGAAAATTATATCAGACGTGTTCGATTAATTGCTTCTGAAGTTAAATTTATGAATTTTGGATTTAATCCGATTTTTTAATCGCTCATCTCACGGAGAGCATGAGAGAGAATGCGAAATGAAGTTAGACGCTTTATATAATTGCGCTTTATAAATTAGTGTTGAAACTTTTTTGGGGGCCACGACAATTTAGGATCAACTTGCTTAATTCCGAAATTTCTATTTTAATTGACTTTTGTTATTAATCTCTGTCACAGTACTCCGAATCAAAATATAATTAATAATATTGTATAATTGTGTATGGCTCGACGATGTAATACACACTATTACCTCGTTAAAATTCGAAATTGACAACACGAACATCTTCTACGCATCGGAAACGATTAAACATACATTTCCATGAACGCAACTAATTTCTCCGCAAGCGAAATAAATACACTCGGACTAACAATCGTGTTAATCATCAGGAAAGTTGCTGAAGCGAGAGTACTACCGCAATGTGTGCTTTCTCCTCGGATGTCGAATGCGTTCTTCGCGCGGGCGCCAATGTGACGACGTACGCGAAAATAGAAGTTGGAGTAATTTCGCGTTTCGAACTATCTCTCTCTTTCTCTCTCGGTGAGACCGTCAAACACGCAGAGTGTGTGACGTGTAACGAGAAGAAAACCACCAAACTCGAAAGACCGGTAGTGACTAGGCATCGAGTCTAATATAATACACGCGGAGAAGCGTGTTCCAGTCTTTCTATAGCGCGCGTCATTTTGAAAGTCCACGCTTCTTCGTGAGATGGAAAACCTCGGAAAGTGCATACAACAACACTCGTATTCGAATGTGCAACGATTGTCCAATGAATCGAGTCTATGTGCTCGATCGTCCCACCTCTGACGACAATGGACCGACAAGCGACAAATTGATTGGCAGTATTTATTGAAGTAGGTATCTTATGCTCCGCAGAGGAACATGCAGTCGACCTCGATGGCGTGGAACACGTTCATCCCGCTGCCACCGCCAGGAAGCAGGACGCACGCGGCGCCGCATTCCGGGATGACGGCGCATGTAGGCCATCATCATCCGGGGCCAGGTGCGGCAGCGGCGCATCCAGTCACCGTGGCACAGCAACAGCAACGCGAGCGCGAGGAGAGAGAACGGGAGGCGAGGGAACGGGACGCGAGGGAACAACGACAACGTGAAACCGAGAACTTGGGGATAAGGGAACACCTGGCTGCAGCCGAGAGACTGCACCGGCAGGCCGAGGCCAGGGATCACGTCGCGGCGCAGCAGAGAGCCGCTTATTATGCAGCGACCGCGCCTCCGACTCAACAGGTACGTTTATCACCGTATGTGTGTGATGTCGTAACACGCACGCAACGATCGAAAGAGAACGAGCGCGCGTTCACGACCTGATATTTGACGATATTTAACGTCAACGTGCCTGATTCTCGTGTCCCCCTTTTCTTGCAGCGATATCGCCAGCGTGCGTTAATGCCAGTGGTTTTATGTTTGACACAGGTGTCTCGGCCGTCGAGCGTACCTGGCAAAGTCGATTACCCACCACCACCGGCGCACTCGAGGACCTCGAAGTCGTCGCTTCCCGTCAGCAGTCTTCACGAGAAACCGCCGCCGGTGGTAGGACCGTCGCACAGTTCTCTGCCAAAGGTGGAGCCGAACGTCGGTCTGTTCAGTTATTCGACGTACCAGCCACAGTCGTCGTATATGCACGATATAAAGGTGAAGAGCGACGTGGGGCAGCCGCACAAATCGCTACCGAGTAAAAGTGGCCTGGCCGGGGGTCTCGAGCGGGATCATCACGGTCGAGAGGTTCTGCAAAATCCAGCTTCGTTGCTGCCGGATCACAAGAGCTCGGTCATAGTGAAGAACGAGGGCCGGGAGCTTCCGAAAGCGCCGACGTCGCAGCAGCACTCGCCGGGCCCGAAGATCATACCGTATTTGGGCGTGCAGTCGGTGCCGCCGCAGCACAAGCCGTACGAGTATCGAAGCCCGACGCAGAGTCCGCACCATCTTCATCACTTGGACGGGCTACAGGCGACGAAGAGCATCACCCAGAGCCATCACCGGAGCAGTAGCGGGTCCACGACCACGACGCAGTTACCCAGTCCGCACGGGCATCCGCCGCATTCGCACAATCGACAGTCACCGCACGCTCAGCATCCTCATCAACCACCGCATCCATCGCCACCCGAACCGCGTTATCTCACTAGGCCGGAACCCGGTCTACCTTACGCTACTGCCAAGTCCTCGTATCCGTATCCGCATCCGCATCCGCCCACGGCCTCGCCGACCTCGCACTACGCCGCGCCGCCGGCAGGCTCCAAGCCGAAAGTCAGCAGTCCAGCGCCGCCTCACATCTACGGGAAACCGAATTCCGGCATCATGACCGGAACGCCGGTCTGCAGAGCGTCCGAGCCGGCGGTCGCCGCCCCGATACCTCTCACCTCGAAGGCCGGTAGCTCGCCTTACCAGCAAGTGCCTCACCATCACGGGGCGCCGCCTCCACCTCTGCCGCCGCCCGCGCACAGTCGATCCGTCTACGACCCCAGGGGTTATACTGGCTCGATGCCGGCCGCCAAGTTGCCGCCGCCGCCCCTTCACGGTTCACCGCCGACCGCGGCATCGGCGCCCCTGTCCAGACCGATCGCGCACCCGGCGCATCATACCAGTCCTCACCAACAACCCGGTCAAACGGTGCAACACGCGCAACCGCAGATCAACACATCTTTCCAAACGCAGCCCCTCGATCTCGGTGTGGAGAGAACAGGCTCGCCGAAGAGGAAGGCCCCGACCCCGTCGTTAACCGAGAATTCCGGCCAACCGGTCTCCCTGGAAGTGTGCAAGAAACGCAGGACCGAGGAACCGCAACCATTGTCGTTGCAATGCGTCGGACCGCCGATTCTCTCGAGAGTGAGCGAGCCAAGCCCGTTGATCGCCTCGGCAGCCACCTCGATAACCACCGTGGTCAACACCACGGTCGCTCTACTGGCCCAATCCAACGCTCAAACGACGCAGGAACGCACCGTGACGGCGGTCAGTCCAACGCCACGAACTGCCAGCGGCGATGGTTCCATCAGACCGGCCAGCACCGGCAGCGTCAGCTCGTTGAATCCGACGGTGAGCGCAGCGCCAAGCCCCGCGCCCATTCCCAGTCCAGCGCCGTCCACGGCGCCCAGTCCGGCACCTAGTGCCCCTGGCACGCCCGCCAAGGCGAACCCCAGCACGGTGGACAGCGAGAAATCTAACAGTCCCGCACCTAGACCACCCAGCAGTACCAGTTACCCCGTTCACAAGCTGAAGAAGGCTTGGCTTCAGAGGCATTCCGGCGAAGATGGCACCGAAGACACCACTGGCGTCGTAGGCAGCGGTACTTGCGTCACATTGCCAATGAACATTTCCCAGGCACCGTCGCAGTCGCTAAATAACAAAGAACGTGACACCTCTTCGAACGTTTCTGGCAACACGACTACCACGTGTTTGCCCAGCGCCGTCAACTCTATTCACAATATCGGCAGCATGGCGGTGAACAGCATCAACAAGAGCAAGGTCACTGCCAAAAGTAGCCGGAAATCGGCGAACAAAGAATCGCTGAACGGACACGCCACCGACACGAAAACGTTGCAAGAAGACTCGTCCAGCAGCGACCCAGAGAGGAAGTCGCCGCCGAAAAGAAAGCCACCCAAGGTATCTATATGGATCGTATCTATCTCGTTAAATTCCTCCAGTCGAATCGTATCGCTCGTTTCGTTGTAGTGTGTGACTCATCGTAGCATCTTTTACATTATTATTCTTGCATGCCTCTCTGAAATAGATGGTGTGTTTCGAACACGATCGCCACGTCTTTTCTTTTATTCATGCCTGTCGCTCTTTTTCTGTTTGTACATAGGTTCTCGATATATATCACGAGTAACGGTGTTTGATCGTTATTGCGTAATTAGTTGAAGCATGTATTTGTACTGCGAGACTACTACATTCGGTACAAAGTGTTCTGGTAACAGTGTTTCACGTTCGAACTTCCCGCCGCGTGCGCCGCCATCTTGACAACACTACCGCTAACACGAGCCACAAGTAGAAAGTGAAGTGGCCTCGAACGGTACGTTTAATGTGTTTTCGCGCAAGTTTCTCGCATTTCGGCACGGATATATGTGTCGTACGAACAACTATCGATCGTGGGACATGCACATGTACCAGTGGATAAAAATGGTAAAGCGTGAAATGGGTTACGTTCGACATATATTCGCGAGCAAGGAGATCTAACCTCAAAAAACTCGAGATTGTTTAGATATTCTCTCACACTTGTGCGACATTCGATAATTCAATGACGAATTACCCCGTTATTCGTATAAACAGAAGCAAAAATATTGATTGTTGGCTGTTAGCTTTTTCTTCTTTTCTTTAAATCAGACCATCAATTTGATATTATCCGAATAGATTGCATGCTGCGCATTCGATGCGACAAATTGATGTGCTTGCGGTAGGAAGCCATATATAGTAGAAACGAATGGCATAGAGAACCATGTGCGTTCCAAGTTCTTCGTAGTTCTCCTCCTTTTCTTTCCTTCCTTTTTTTTTTTTTTTTTTTTTTTTTTTTTTTTGTCAGTAGTTTCGGCAAGAGCATGAACTTCCTGACTACTTAATAATCTGTGCCCTGTGGTAGGTAAAACGAAAGAAGGGCGCAGCACGGAGGCAGCAAACGACTGCGGAAGATCAGCGGAGGCGGAAAGAAGATAAACAAGGCGGAGGAACCGGTGTAGGCAGCGAGTCTAGTAACGAGAGCGAGGCTGGCTCTGCCAGCGACACCAGCGAACAGTTGGGCTCCATCCAACCCGCGTCGAGGGTGCGGCATACCACGGCTAATTCCAACAATTCCTCGGGAAACGGTTAGTTGACGTAGCTTCTTGTAAATGGACTTCCCATCAGGTGAACTAACTATTCGCTTGCAGGGTAAGTGATCCGTGTTCCATGGTCATACACTTACTCCACCTCTGTGTAGAGCTGTGCGAGAACTTGAGAAATTCAGGAATAAATCTTTTCAAAGTATTTGACATTCGTTGGGTTTTGTTGAAGACTCTAGGGAAAGAAGGAATAATAAAAAAAGGAAAATATAAAGTGCAATTGTTTGAAGTTTCTTTTGGTAGTTGCAGTGCAAATTCAATGGAATTAGACAGTGGTTTTCTTTATAGGTTAACCTCAAAAAAGATTTTTACTCGTTCGGTTCTTTCTTAAACTTCCTGATACTCTTTAAGTTTGAAGTTTCTTTTGGTAGTTGCAGTGCAAATTCAATGGAATTAGACAGTGGTTTTCTTTATAGGTTAACCTCAAAAAAGATTTTTACTCGTTCGGTTCTTTCTTAAACTTCCTGATACTCTTTAAGTTCGCCAAGCTCTTTTGGAACCTTTGTTATCCTGTTTCGCACACTTACCCTGTTTCGGTATGAAGCCATATATTCTTGATGTTACGATTAGTAGTTAAATATGATGATATCAAGGTTAATATGAACAGTTCGCCAAGCTCTTTTGGAACCTTTGTTATCCTGTTTCGCACACTTACCCTGTTTCGGTATGAAGCCATATATTCTTGATGTTACGATTAGTAGTTAAATATGATGATATCAAGGTTAATATGAACATCCGTGAATTGCAAATAATACAATGAGCTTTTTAACTCTGAATTAAATTTGTTTGTGCCATAAATGACCGGATAAAATGTTGTTCGTTGATTACTTAAATGGATTGTATCATTTGTTCAAAAGGAAACAACAAGGAGCCGAGAAAACGGGGTAGGAGACCAAAGACTACGAAAGGTAACGAATTGGGCGGGGAAGATCAGCAACCTCGTCAGAAGAAAGAACGTAGAGACGATAGCGCCAGTGGTGGTAACAATGGGCCAGGTGGAAGCGGTGGCAGGGGTGATCCCTTTCGTAGACCCCCGATATCGCAATTGAAAAAAACTGGCGACAGTTGGTTGCAAGACGGCGCTTGTTTCGAAGTAGCTCCGAAGTTGGCCAAATGTCGTGAGTGCAGATGGACACCGCACCAGCGTTCCAAAAATCTTCCTCAAAATATTTTCTGCAGATTTTATGCATTCCGTAGATTACGGTATACGAAAAACGGACAGTTGGCTATAGCAGGATTTAGCGACCCCCATAAGGATGCGTCTGAGGTAAATGTCACGAATTTTCAGAAATCACAGAAAATATATTTAATATACATTATTCAAATTACAAGAAAGATGTATATAAATAAAAGCTTTATTTCATTGAAAACTTCTTTCCTATACTTTTGTAGTTTTAACATTTTATTTAATATTGTGTTTTATAATTGGAGTGATTATAATGTCAAGGCGTGTTTGCAACAACAATAACCATTTTGTTTCCTGTGTTACAGGTAGATCTCCGATTATGGTTACCAGGAAAAGAGAGTTCGGACTCGAAGAAGGACGAGAAGGCAGATAAGAACGACAAAGAAAAAAGCGATAAAGAAGATCTAGATTTGGAAATGGCTCACAGGCTACTTCGCCAAGTCGGAGATCAGTTCTGTGATCTATTGCATCAAGAAAAGGACGCTCTTCAACAGCACATGGCAGAAGGTAAGGTTTTTGATATTGAACTCGACTACTACTTTGGTAACTTGGATGTACTCCAAAATACGAAATGATAAACTTTATATCAATGTTTATATATACTTTATGCATGTTTCATATTGTCGATGTTACTTCTATAAGATATTATTTTAAGAACAAAATTTCAAAAAAGAAGAAATGGAGTGTAGCATGAAATTTGATTAGCGTTTCTTTTCATTTTTTATCAATTATGTATGTCTATAATTTTTTCGTAAGCATGCAGTTACATGTAAGCAAAGTTGCTTCAGATATTTCCTTTGTTCGCATGATTTAACGCTTTGCGTATCGATTGTTTCTTCACCTTGACAGCAAGTTCGGGACTTGTAGACGGAACAGTCGCCTGGAAGAGAGTGGTGCAAGGCGTTCGTGAGATGTGCGATGTCTGTGAGACGACCTTGTTCAACTATCACTGGGCTTGCGGCAAATGTGGCTTCGTCGTGTGTATCGATTGTTACAAGGTAAATAAGATGACAAAGATGATTTAATCTTTATGAATTTCATTCGCAAAATATGATGACAAATAACTATTTGAAGAAATACACGTGATATCAATAAAATATTGAGCTTTTTAACACTGAAGCGTACATAAAACGTTACATTAGGCATCTGAATTTTTTCTTCAACGTCTTACAAATCGTAAAAAAACCATTATTAGGGACGCAAGAATGGCACGATCAAGATCTGGGGAGAGAGCGGCAAGGACAGAGACGATTTTTCGTGGCTTTTGTGCACAAATAGGCAGGTGCACGAACCCGAACGACTTATGCTCACGCAGATCATCGCCGGTGACAGCCTGATACGTCTCGGCCAACGACTGCACGAATGCCGCGCAGAATGGGGTATACCGCAACACTGTGGCTGCTCGCTCGTTGTCCAAGCATCGCCAAACGAGTATCTACGGAACATGATCAAAGGCGACTCGGTACCAGTTCTGAACGGCAACGTGAAGCAGGAAGTGAAAGAGGAGAAGAAAGTGAACGAGTCGAACGGATCGTCGGAGAACAAAACAAACGGCGAGGACAAGAACTCACCATTGAACTGGCTGGCGGACGTGGCGCTGCAGAATCAGGATAAAAACGAGAGTGGCTCTAGCTCGGATTCCGACGAGGATCGGGATGGTAATTACTCGACCTTGAGGGAGTTGCTCATCCGACCGTCCCATAAGTCGAACGGTAGCGGTTCTAGATCGAATTCACCGACGAACAACTCCGGTAACGTCAACGCTACCGCCGGCAACAACGCGCAGAACAATGTCACGAAGTCTGGTAAAAAGTCGAAGATGGATACGTTGGACGAGGTTATATCGAGCGTAATCGAGCACAGCGTGAAGAAGGAGAGGGAAGGTGAACTGGACGACGAGAAACCGAGAGAACTGAAGCATTTCGTCAGAAGATACAAATGGACGCAGAAGGGGCGAGAACCGTTGCCCATTCGAATCATGACGCTCACGGAGAGTAAAAGTCTCTATCCGGATGTGCCACACTCGTGGCTCTGCGACGGGAAATTGCTCAGGTTAAACGACCCGAACAATCCTAACAATTACAGAATATTTCAAGATCAGTGGAAACGCGGGCAGCCGGTCATCGTGTCGGATGTTGCGAAGTCGTTGGACATGAATCTGTGGCATCCGGACTCGTTCGCTCGAGACTTCGGCGACGAGAAGAACGACTTGATCAACTGCATGACCGGGAACTTGGTGCCGAATCAACCGATGCGTAAATTCTGGGAAGGATTCGAACATTTCTCCAAGAGACTGAAGGACGAGAGAGGAAATCCCATGCTGTTGAAACTGAAGGACTGGCCGCCCGGTGAAGATTTCGCAGAATTATTGCCATCGAGGTTCGCGGATTTGATGAAAGTTTTGCCGTTGTCGGAGTACACCCACCGGAACGGAAGATTGAATTTGGCCAGTCGTTTGCCGGACTGTTTCGTGAGGCCAGATTTGGGACCCAAGATGTACAATGCTTATGGATCGGCCCTTCATCCTAACAAGGGAACAACTAATCTTCATCTGGATATTTCTGACGCAGTGAACGTCATGGTTTACGTGGGAATACCGAAGGACGCCGACAACGACGAACACGTTAAAGGTATTTGTTGTTACTGTATTTCCTTTGTGACCCATAGTAAAGTTACTTTTCGAAAAATTCACAATTGTTGATTGCATCAACATTGCAGAAGCACTGCGGGCGATAGATGAAGCCGGCTGTGACATCCTGACACGCCGACGTGTTCGCGAACGCGGAGAAGCACCGGGCGCGTTGTGGCACATCTATGCAGCGCGAGATGCCGATAAAATCAGGGATCTCTTGAACGCAGTTGCTTTGGAACGCGGTGCCCGTTTGGAACCGCATCACGATCCAATTCACGATCAAAGCTGTTACCTCGATGGACCTTTGCGAGAACGATTGTATCGCGAATACGGCGTTGAAGGGTAAGCATTGCAAATCATTTGCTGATTTCATCTCATTCGTGTCTGTTTAGAGGACTTCTGCGAAAACAAGGACTTGTCTCTCCTGTTACAGATATGCTATCGTTCAGTGTCTAGGCGATGCAGTATTCGTGCCAGCTGGCGCGCCGCATCAAGTCCGCAACCTTCACAATTGTATAAAGGTGGCGGAAGATTTCGTATCTCCAGAGAACGTATCGCATTGTTTCCACTTAACGCAAGAGTTCCGTGCGCTATCCGACACGCACACGAACCACGAGGACAAGTTGCAAATTAAAAATATAATCTATCACGCGGTGAAGGATTCGCTGGCCGTGTTGAGCAACGTGAAGGAAGAGACTCTTGCCAAGGTGAAGCCGAATAACGAGATGAAGAAGGAGGAGACGTAGCCCTAGGCCCCCTGTCGCGGTCGCAAGAGCCGTTGGTCGTTGTTTGACTAAAGTCTCGCTGTACCAGTGAGTGTGCAAATCTGTTATCCGGTCCGTGTATCGGTCCCTCGAATAGCATACGTCCCGGGATCCGGTTCGAGACGACAGGAGGATTCATTCTAAGATGCTCCGGAAACAAAAAAGAAAAAAAAAACCAAAAAAAAAAAAAAAAAAAAAAAAAAAAAAAAAAANGAGGTGCAAGAATTTGTTGTGATATTTAATGAGTAACTCAAGTTTGATTTTTTCGATATTGGCTGAGCCAATGAGATTATTCGTTGTTTCATTTGAATTTCCTTTTTACGCATACTTTTTCCTTTCTCTCGAGCTACGTGCTCGCGGACATGAAGCCCGCGGGTTTTTTCTTTTCATTGAGGTTTCATGGAGTCGGTGACGCGAAACCCTTGCGCGTCCGTTATCATTGTGATACCAGGAGGAGGACTTTGGATCATACATTATTTGTAATTACTTATATCGTGCCTGTATTCAATACATACTGTCTATATTATATAAATGTAGATAATGGATTACTGTGTAATGAATTCTTACTAGCAACTACGGAGGGGAAAAAAAAAGGATCGTCTAGAGGTACCTTTGTGCAATTAGATGTCGATTAAATTTGTTAGCTGGATCAGTGATATATTTGTCGATCCGCGTTATGTGCTCTCGTGATCTGGTGCTTTTCGGTATCGATTTAACGGAAGCAAAAAGAAAAAGAAAAAGAAAAAAAAATATGGTAAAGCGCTTTGCCAAATGGCCGATATATATTTCTCACTATCGTTCTCGTGTCTCGCGTAGCACCTGAACACCAGAGGAAAAAACACTGCCTAAGCTGTTTTGCGTCGATCTGTTTCATGGACTCTTCAGGTGATTTGATTTTCTCACGTTAACGCATGTTACACGTGATAAATCGCAGTTCGGCTTCCTCGGGTACATACGTTTATCAGTTTGTCTTTCTTCTTCGAAAAATATAT
Source organism: Lepidotrigona ventralis hoosana (assembly GCA_002806875.1). Taxonomy (NCBI): domain Eukaryota; kingdom Metazoa; phylum Arthropoda; class Insecta; order Hymenoptera; family Apidae; genus Lepidotrigona; species Lepidotrigona ventralis. The sequence continues at coordinate 1,695 of NIPQ01092270.1, read as the reverse complement.
CGGCTGTACGAGGCAAAGTTTCGTTTCGAAGGTTTGTATGTGACCATCGTCGTTTAAAGTAAGGCATCAGAACAAAAATAACAAGAGAAAAATATGGCTGAGAAACACGAATCTTTCGATACTATCTTCGCGGGGATACGAGATTCGATTGAACTTATTGTTTTTTATAAATCGGATTTAACGTTATGTGACCCAGTGGATGACCCAGTAGAAATTAAGTAAGATGAAAACAAAAGGAGAGAAAAGAAGAAAAGAACGAAAAAGAGAAGTAAAAAAAAAAAAAAATTGTTATTTTTGTCGAATCACGCAAAACCGTCTATCAGCGATAGAGCAGCGATATTCTAATTGTATTATAACTAATATCGATAAACTAATGGTAACATTATTTAATGCAAAGTAATACAAAGCTGTAAACGATTTTCGAAGTGCCAATGTTGAACGACGTGGACATTCTCACGTGTTTACACGTTGTGTATCGTATAAGTAGGCAAGGAAAGAAAAAAAAAAAAGGGACAAAAAAAGAAAAAGAAGAAAGGGAAGAAATACAGATTAGTCATGCAGAATTCACAGATGAGAGGCCGAGTTCCTATCATTCAACTTTTCTCGTATAGAACAAACCGCTGCTATTCACGATATGTCGCGCAATGTCTGAATCCTTGAAAGCCATTGCCGTCTTCGTTCATTTCGTGTTCCACGACGATGTTTCTCACACGCTCGCAAACAGGGCAATGTCATAGTTGTGCGTTCACGGTCCTTTCATCAAAAAAAAGAAAGAGAGAGAGAAAGAACAAAAACAAAGAAAAGTTAAAAAAGGAAGAAAGAAAAAAAGAGGAAGACAGTAGCTTTCGAGGACAGATGCATGTAATTTAACGTCTCGCACTGTTGGTGCGCTTATCGATCGTCAGATAATCTCCACTGCTGGTAATCTCGAAACCGACGTGTAAGCAACAGAAGCGAAGAAAACAAGGGAAAAAGAAATGAAAGCAAATCACTGGAATCCTGGAATCCGCAATTTCTTTGATCTCAACATTCGTCTAGCATACAACGACTTTGATTAAAATAATATTTAACGAAGCAAATTTTTAAATATCTTAGTGTCGAATAAGTAACGTTAATATTAACGGAAATTATAACAAGAAAAAATAAAAAAATAAAAAAGTACCCTTATTATTCACACAAGATAATGATAATGATAATTGATGATAAACGACGATGTATAAAGTTATAGAGAAAAAGAAAAAAAAAAACAAAATATGCATACTCTGTGTATTATTGCTGCAGACAAAGCTATTATTCGTTCTCCCGCTACGTGTATGTAAATACATTTATACATACTTATATGTATACATATACATATATAAATACGAAAGAAAGTAGACTCTAAGGGATTACACACTCCATAAAACGTGGACAAGAAGAAAAAAAAAAGGTACACCTTACACGCGTAGATAGATAGTTTATTATACCATTATTAATTAATTATTATGATTATGATTATCATTATTACGATTAATTATTACGAAAAGAAAACCGATATTTAAATGTTGCTGATTGACGTGGCGAAAAAAAGAAGCACGACTATCGAGCGTCTAGTGTATAAATGAAGAGTGATTTACGATAGATTGCTTGCGTGTAACTGCGTGTGAACGCGTGGCGTGTGTTGATTCTTTTTTTTTTTTTCCCCCGAGCGAAATT
>NIPQ01092268.1:0-15293 GCA_002806875.1 Lepidotrigona ventralis hoosana | reverse complement strand
GGGAAGAACACCGGGGGAGAAAATGGCCTAGGTCATTGCCAGCGTCGATCGATGATTCCAATCGTTACGACGACAAAAATTCTCATTTATTTTCATTCGAATTTAAACGCGTGATGAAGGTTAAAAAAACTTGGAAATGTTCGCGAAATGTAAATGAAAATTGAGAAGGTTAAAAAAGGGTGCTTTGGTATTTGGCTTTTTGATTTCATTATCAATTTGCAAGCTTCGAGGTTTTTCTTTCTAGCATTAATTTCGAAATCAGGAAATGGGAGTCAACAATGCTATACAAGTGAGAAAATTAATTTTGATTGTTCGTTTGTACGTAAGTTTCGAGTACCAACATGTATTCATATATAAAATAATTAAACTAATAATTACTTTAGCGAGTAATTGAACGTATGAAAACTAATTAAAAAATCAAGGTAAAAATTATTTTGGCTATCGCTAAAAATAATTAATAGTACCAAAGATAGAGAGCCACATCTATCGTTGAAGATTTAAAGAATAAAAGAACGGAATTTATTCGTTAAATTTTTTCTCCTAAAAAAAAACTGATTTCTCTAATTTTAAGATCGATTAATTATGAAAAATGATTGATTATCGTAATAACATACGAATTACATCTAGATTTAAATCTTTGTCCTTTTAATCCTTTCAATTCTAATTTAATAGACGCAGTTTATTTTTAATTCGTGCCAAATTGGGAATCCCGACGAATTGAATTAAATCTTCAAACAAGAGCATCAATATGTAATTTACAAGAGACTCTAATGGTCCACTTAAGAGAGTCAATTAATAAGAATAATTAAAAATCTCTCTCTCTCTCTTCAATTCTCCATCTCGCAACAAAACTATCGCGAAACACTTATAAATTGCCCCGTCTCAATCTATCAGAAGATCTAAACAGAACCGATTACGAGGCAGAGGTCAGGGGGAACTGCCACGCGGAAGAAGGAAGTGGGAATAGAGAACCACAGAGGAGACCAACAGGGAAACGGGAGATCCTGGTCCGGTAACAGGCCGAAGTGAAAAAGGAAGAAAAAGCAAAAGAAAAAGAAGAAGAAGAGAAAAAGGAAGATACGACACGGTGGAATGATAAATTCGCGTTCACGCGTGTTTTTTTGTGCCTGGCCCGGAGCGGCCCCGCTCTCCTGCTTCGATCTTAATCGACGATCTTACGTCACGGATGCAAAGTTACAACCGGTTTCAGACAGCGAGCCAACCTTACGAACTATGTTTACACGTAACGTGTGTCAGCCCTGTCTCTCCTTCTTTTTTTCCCCTCCCCCCTTTTTTTCTTTCCTCCTTTCTTCGGAGTGACGAAGGTCTTCTAGTCGAAGGTGTCGGACAGGTTTGGATATTGCTTGAATGAAATATCTGGGAGAACGATTATGCATACAGCTTGCGAGGAACTATCGTGCAAAGTAAGCAAAGTTAAAGTAACTAGGCTGCGGATTTTTCATATATTTGCGTGAAGATGCACACGCGAAACATCCATGGTATATGACACTTCTTTGGACAATTTTCTATCAAGCTTCAATTTTTTTAATTATCTTCGTAAAAATATAAACCTGAATAATAGTAATAATCTTCGAAATATTTAAATGTACAGTAATACCTTCATTCTTTATTCAGATTCAGACAAACTGATATTTGGCTGACTGGTTGGATAGATTTTGACATTGTTTGAATGATTTTTACGCATTTATTAGAAATTTCAATTGCACAGAATGATTGCAAAAATTTGATATCCAAAGTATGTTGAACAGGACTGAACATTATTTGAAAATTCAAGTGCAAAGTTACACAAAAAAAACACTCAACTTATAATACACTGTTCATTAATTATTCAATAGATAAACGTTCCATTTTTTTCAATCTGTCTAAATATATAAATAATAGATACATGTATTTAAATGCATCATCTTATTTCACACATTGTTATTTTGAAATGATGTTCGATTAAATTAATTAACGTTGAGCTTAATGAATTAATTTGTTTTTGAGATTAAATAATAATTCGCTCTTACAGAATTTATATCCATATTTATTGACAGTCACAAATTCTAAAGATTCTAAAGCTTCGCACACAGCACTGAACATTCGGAACCTAAGAGCAACTTTGATAAGAGAACGGAAAACTCATTAATAACAAAAAAAAAAAAGAACTCCCAGCCTCGCGAGAGGTGAGCATCAGCAATTTTCCAAATTTCCAAAGCACCTCTCGACCAAGCCCAACCATAACCAACAACAGTTCACCGGGCGCTGAAAACTGCGTGTGCACGCATCCTCGAATCGAAACGAGACGAAATTCTGTTCGACGAGGAACAAAAAGAGAAGGAAACGAGCGAAAAAAAAGGAGGAGAAAAAAGAAGAAAAAAAGAAATGATAAAAACCGGAACGTGGAAAAAAAAAGGAGACAGGGGGAAGTTCCATCCTCCGTGTCGTCGTTCACCTCTGTTATTTCAATATCCGTGAATGGCCGCACTATCGAATATTGAGTGCCAATATTTGCGCGCTCCTCGGTCCACGTTTATTCTATGTCCAAAATGTTTTTTCGTTCGACGGTGGGAACGAAACGGATAAGAACGAGAGAAAGAGAGAGAGAGAGAGAGAGACGAGGAAACACGCATAATTAAATCGTGGCGCGGGGCATACGTTCACGGACGATTAAGAGATCCAATTAGAAGGGAAGAAGGCAAAAGCGACAACTCACCTTTCTGCAGTTGGCCGTGGTCCGCGTTCATTTTCGCCTGTAACAGAAAGTGCTGCGCTTCACTAAGTAGAATTAGCACGGCGGGCCGTGAAAATGCCGACCGTTCTACTAAAATATGTGCAAGCGGTTGGCTCACCTCGTAACCTTGTTTCGCGCCTCGTCCGCCGCCCCAATAGTCGCTCTCCTTGTCGTGGGGGTTGCATTGCTGCGACAGAAAGAACAGAGAGATATCCGTTAGTTTTATATCTCGCACGAATGTTCGAGCAAGCGTTCGATAGCGTTTTTTTTTTTTTTAATCGCGTACTTCGATTTATCCTTTTACCTTTGTCCTTTTATTACTATTATTATTCGCTTCGAGGGTTCAGGTGGATCGTTTGTACGACGTGTAACCACTGATTTCGGTGATTTGGAAATTTTGTACAATTGTAAAATGTAAGTATAGAATGGCACGGAAAGACTGAATGATAATTAAATAGAAATAACTTTCACAAACACATGTTTTTTTTCTTTTAATTTTCTATTATTTTATTTGGAAATGTAGTTAATGGATTTTTTTTCAGTATCGTGTGTCAGAAACTAAGAACAAGAATATAAAAAAAAGACTGAAAACAAGTTATGAGTTTTTCAAACTCTTTGCAATGACTTTGAATCATCTTGCTCTAAACTCGAGATAGTTCTCTTCCCGCTTTCGGTTAATCGTAATTTTTCGCGACACGTTTCGCGATCGAGAATATATTTAACGCGTAAATTGAGGCTATAACATGGACGCTACGATGTTATAATTCGCAACGCACAGATGTTATAACGTGAACGTTTCACATTTAACTGCCTTAGATTTGTTGTTCTTACTCAAACACTTTCGCTGCCTTCCTCGATCGTCCCGCCCATTTTTCACATAAACAGACTCAATTCTTGGAACGCAATTTCGCATAAGCTAATGCTTCGAGTTTTTGCAAACCACGATATTGTGTACCAGATAATCTGTACAGATCTACGCGCGTACAAACGTCACAATATTCTAATATTATAATACTTGTTTTCGTAAAATAAAATCGAATTCTAATTTCTCTATTTAATTATTGTTAACATATTCTTCACGATAGATGACAGAAAACTGGAGTACAAGTCGACCAAAAAGAAAAACGACCTAAAAAAAAAAAGTTTTATTAACACGTTAATTTTAAAGGAACATTTAACAAGATGCCTGGTATTTAAAAAAAAATTTCTGACAAGAGAGAAAAATTCGTAGAGAAATTTCTATCAAAACATATTAAATATACAATATTTATTTTAAGCGAACCTGCAACGCAAAATAAAGAAAAATACTCCACTGATCGAGTATCTAACTTAACACGTTGAACGACGAAAAACAAGTGCACAAATCAACGAGAGAAATAATTGTTCGATCGATAAACGACGTAGCATCGTCGAATGCTAATATCCAAAAGCCGCGTAAAGAGCATCAATAATTGATCGAGCATTATGGCGGAGGGATGAGGAGGGTTGGCGAGGTGGCGGAGTGTCATACTGCCGGGGAAACAGTCGAAGTAGCGAGGCTGATGAAAGCGTGGGCAAAGGAGGGTCGTGGATGGTAAAGAGGACAGTGAGGGGTGAAAAGCACCGTCTAGACACAACATAGACGAGGGTGGCGGGTTTAGCCTGTGACCTTGGGCATCACTCGGCCTTCTAGAGAAACAAACAATTCAACCCTCCTCCCTAAACTGTTTCTCGCCAAAGATACGCAAATCGTCGTGCATTTTCAAGCAGAGGAGGGGGTGGAAAACTCACTCACGCAACGCGAGCGAATTAATTTCAGGTAATTCGAACGAACGAAATTGATAAAACGAAAGAAGAAGTTCATGTGTTTCGTTCCACGTTCGTAATATGGCTAAGAAAAAAAATGTATCATCGTGAGAAAATTATTTTAATACTTGGCAAGTTACAAGCAGTTAGTTGTTAATATGATATTAATATAATATTGCGAATAAACCATTGGACGAATTATAAATTATTTACTATAATCTATAAGAAATATCTGGCCAATTTATTATTATTATTGATTTATAAATTATTGCGCAAGAAAGCTTCGATTTTTTTAAATTGTAGGATTTAAATGAAAAATCAAAATTTAATCCCGTTTGAAAATTTATGCATCCAGTGCTATATGAAAAAAATAAGTTAATCTTTTCATTTAAGGTTTCGTTTTCAAGAAAATTGAGTTTGAAAATTTGTCAAGTTTACTTGTACTGTTAATATTATAGTGACTCCAGATTAGAGAGGATCCTAAAGAATTCACGAGCAAAAATAAATCAAAAGTGTAGAATACAATTTTTCCACAAGAAGCCTCGAGAAAATTAAGAATCTTCGAGTAAAAAAATTTCACTCTTTCATTTCGATTTATTTCATGTAGTACCATCGCTTTTTTAACCGTATCACACTCTGTATAACAAACAAAATTATATAATACAACATATCAAAAGGTTTCTTGTTATATGTATTAATAAAATTCATTTATTAAAAAAAAAATAAAATTGTACCTGTTTGTTACCTGTAATTTAGAATAGTATAGAAATAGAATAGAATGATAACAAAGTAAGTGTAATTAAAAGCGTATAAAGAAAATGTTCGCGAGCCTTTCTCGAAATCGAATCTCAACTTCAAGAGAAGAAATTTCACCCTCGTTAAAAATGAAACCAATAAATCCTTTCGTACACGACGAGCGTCGCGTGAAGGGGAGTTTCTCAAACCTTTCGAATTTGTACGCAATAAATCATCAGTCGTCTCGCTAATTACGGAGAGAATTCTTCCCCTCGATTCTAATGTTCCCATAACGAAAACGTCGTGTTTCTAGACTAGAGAACGAGCGTGGGCGGTTGAAAACAGCTAGAGAAATATGTGTATGTATGCATGTATACGTACGAGACAAGAGGGATACCGGGGATGCTAGGAACATTAAGGGATGACCTCNGGAATTTCTGAAAACCATTACATTAAACTTCTGAATGCTTAAAATTACCAAAAGTCTAAAAGTTTAATATTAAATAAGAGACGTGCTTTTCAATGAATTTATTCAATATTATATTGCAATCTGAAATCTCTAATAAGTAAATTATATTCCTCTATGCCATACTATTTATTATGATATAAATATTATTATTAATATATTATTATATTTTTAAGCATTCCAAATTATTACCCGAGATCACAATAACCTAATATCAACAAAACCGAGGATTGACATTTTCAACTCGACTACGTTCAAATTAAAAAGCAAGTCAAACTTCGCACACGGCTTTTCAACAGCCGACGAGCAAAATGAAATTTCCGAGATCACAATAACCTAATATCAACAAAACCGAGGATTGACATTTTCAACTCGACTACGTTCAAATTAAAAAGCAAGTCAAACTTCGCACACGGCTTTTCAACAGCCGACGAGCAAAATGAAATTCATCAACGAGTCGCTGGGAAACTCGATTCCGACGAAAGTTCTCCATCCTCTGAGACGCTTCGTTCAATTCGATCTCGCCATATTCAAAACACGACAACCCGCGAAGGCCAGTTTACACCTGTCCGTGGAAGAAATACANGGCCAGTTTACACCTGTCCGTGGAAGAAATACAGATAAAACGAGAGCAGATGAAGCAGAGAGGGCCTCGAATCCGTCCTCTCCGACGAGGACATCCGGTTCGAGACGATTTTACAACGCAGTTGTAACAGTAACCAGCGGAAGAAGCGAAAAAGCTGGTCATAAAATGTTTCGCGGCGGAGATCGCCAATTAGCCCATCGGTCCCTGCCTCGTAACACGTCGCGTATAATAATATTAATCCTCGAATTATTTGATCGTGAAAGAAATACGGGCGAGTTGCACGCGGCTGTTTCAGCCACGGTTAAATCAGGGGCGGGAAAGTTTGTTTGTGAGACGTCGCTAACTTCGGCTTGTTAATTCAACGGCGACGAGATAGTGTGACATTGGCGGGAAATTTGCGAGATACAAAGCGTAGATTGCGTAAAATTATGGCCAGCCTGGGTTTATAGTGTCTCTTCGATTAACGATCGAGACGAGGATCACGACTCTTCTCATCTCTTCAATCTTTTGAAGATTTTTTGTAATTAATACATTTCGAGATATTACACGAATTTGTTGAGAGAAATTGATAGACTTTAGATTTTAACAAAGTTTCTAGTTTTAGTGTCCTAGTATTTGTGTGATTAGTATTCAATTTAATTTAATTCGATGAAGGATTTAGCTTCGCGAATCCGAATGTAGATCCGACGTAAGATTACGTTCGTGGAATTTCCAGTTTTATTACTATTCGATACATGATTAGTATCCGATATTTTATTTCCATTATTTATAGGATTATGTAATTAAATATTAAAACATTTCGAATAATTTTAAATAAATTATTTAAAGTCTCGCGAAATTATTTATCGTAAAGAGTTACAAGTAATTGTAAATTTTGAAACCACTCTGTTGATCTTTCTTTCCAAACTATTTATACATCTATCGTAAATGCTTTTCTATCGTATCTAATTGTTATTATTATTTTTAACGTTTCACAATATAGTGTTCTTGATTAACTTCTAGTAATCAAAAGTTCCCTTTTTATAATTTTTACGAATAATTTTGACGTTGTTAACAATACATTTTCCCAATTTTTCTAAAATTAACATCACACACGATTTCTGAGATTTCATCACATAAAATTTTATTTCAGTGTACACTAGAAGACAGAAGAAAGTTTAAAAGGCAAATGGTATTAGATAATCCGCGATTTTCCAAAACGAAATTATATTCAATAAGAAAAATTCATACGAAGTTTCAAGTTTCCAATTTTCCCACAAACTTATACAAAGCCGATACAAAGCCGATATCAAGAAAGAACTTCAATGAAACACGTTCTGCTATTCTTCAGAGATCGTTCTGTTATCGCTCAAAATTCGCCTGACTGCAACTTATCGAGGACCAGGCAACGACTTGTCATAGTATAACATTGCAAACACTTTCACTTCTCACGATTCCATAAAATCATAGAATTAAACGAAAGACAATGAAAAAATATGAAAATATAAAGCAATTTCCTCTTATAAACCCGATATTAAATATACATATATATGAACAACAAAAATCTCAATAAAGAAATGAAAAAATCTCAATAATGAAAAAAAAAATGATATTACGAACAAAGAAACTCGAAATTTTTAAACGGAAGTTTATTTGCGTGTCAATATCGCTTAGACATCTAACATTTGAAACTTTCTCTCTTCTTCGTTCTCGAAACTTCCCCCTGTTCCCCTGTGTGCGCACGCGAGAAAAATCCCATCGAATTAAAAAAAAGTATATGCATGTGTGTGTATATATATATAAATATATATGTACTCACATCACCGGAGAGGCCGTTGTTCCACGGATAGGGTGGCTGCGGGGGTGACTGTTGCTGATGATGGACACCGCCCACCCCAGTGGCTGAGTGTGGATTGTGGATGTGTTCCGCCATCACGCTGACCCAATGGGCCAATCCACCGCCTCCGGTGGCGGTTGGGCCCGTGCTTCCGGTACCGGTGCCAGCCGTACCTCCGCCACCGCCTCCGCCGCCTCCTCCGCCGGCGCCTCCGCCACCGCCGCCTTCCTCGCCGCCCTCGGACCACGCGAAAGAGGCTTTCTGCGAGGTGGAAAAGCAACCGGGTTAATTGGAGATCGATCGATCCGCGCGGATTAAACGTTCCGGCTACTCTACTCGTATTCCTTCGAACAACCACCGGGATGAGATTTCGTTCTACTTGTTGCGTGACCGGTTGGATTTTTTTTTCTTTTTTTTTTTTAGACAACAGAAGGGTGAAAGGGAAGGAAAGGATTAGTGAAAAGTGAAGGAAAGAAGAAGACTCGAAGATTCGGTTGGTCGGCTAGAGGATTTTTTTCTGTCTGAGTTTCGAGAATATCGAAAGGAAATTGAAGGAAACTTAGGGGGAAGTTTTTAAAAGAAGAAGAAAAAGAAAAAGGAGATTCGAAGGAGCATTTTTTTTAAAAAAGAAGTAGGGACAGAAAGGAAAATTCATCAGAAGGAATATCAGGAAGAAATGGAAAAGATCTAGAAATCGCTCGAAGTAGCTGATTTTCTCATCAACAACCGATTTCTGAGAATAAGATTAAAAGCTAGGCATCATGAAATTATTTGTTCATATTTGAATAATGTTATACAAAACTTACGTATAGTTATATATAATTAATTAATTTAATATTAAAATAAATAGTCTCTTCTACTAATATAATTCAAAATATTAATTGATTGAATTATCGTATACTGAAATATTTTCTGTATACTTAATAGAATTTATTTTTCAATTTCATACAAACTATGTTTGTTTATTAAATTTATTACTTTTCTGCGAAAAATTCCACACAAAATTCATACTGCTCAATTGTTTTGAATTAACTTAGCAGAAGAATTTATTCTACAATTTGTTCTTCAATATCCAGCTGAGACCTTGGAAAAAAAAGATACGAGACACTTGATGTGAAAGTCGAACGAGCACTCAAAAATTAATTTTCAAAATAAACGAACTTTCAAACACCTCGCGCTGGGCTCGAGTTGAATTACAGACAAAATCGACGAAAATCATGTTAAGGTGATACGTGACGAAGGTATCAAGATATTTTCAAAAGAATAAAAGGGAAGATCCGGAGACCGATTGGCCGATTCTTCCGTGAACGAAGGATTTTCGAGAATAAACCCGACCAGGCAATTAATCCTGCTCGCGAGCATTAATCACAGTAATTATGAGGCTCGCTCTCGTCTCTGTCCGGATCAGTTCATCGGATATTCATGATCGAACGCAACGAGAAGAGCTGACCTCATTAATAAATTGATCGGTGAATCAGCGAGCGTGGCGCCTGGGACACCTGAACCGGTTAAATCGAAATCCTTGGTTCCACCGACAAAACTGCACTTACGATATACGATTTTCAGTCGTATCGATCAAGGATTACGATTTTATCTAAATATACTGAATGCTGCGGGTTGTGAAAGCTCAGCGCTGTTCGCGGATATTCGTGGTATTCGTACTTCACGTTTCGCAAATTCGTAATTTTCTCTATATGTTTATTCTTGCGATATTTACAATCTTCGTATTGAGAGCGAACATTGAATAATGTTATTCTGAAGAGTTGAAAGTATTTTAATATTTAGAAGTATTTAAAATTGCGTTCGGAAATCAAAGAAATGCAATAATTGTGAAAAAGTGTATACTACGATTTACGAATGTTTTCGAACATTTATCAAAGAAAAATCTATTAAATATCATAAAAATGTCATTTATTTTACGGGTAAAGTATTTCGAAATTTTATTAACACTGCATGGTGAAACCTAACTATTAAGTTTAAAGGTACACATACAAATTATAAGTGCAATCAAAGGAGAAAAGAAATTAATCTTTTTACCAAGTATGTAATTCCTGTGTACATTTCCAAATTGATTTCAAATTTCATTAATATAATTATAACAACCTTTCATTTAATACGTATAAGATAAAAAAGTGTTCAAGTATTTTCCTGAGCAACATATATATGAAATATATGTAAAAAATTACACATTGTATTTTATTTCTACAACACATTTACGATCATTCGTAAATTAATTTAATTATATACATGTAAAATTCTAGTCTCACAATATATTACATGTACGTAGTTCAATAAATACATGAATAAACTGTGAAACAGAATCTACAATTTTTGAATTGATATTGACTTTGCATTTATAATTTTTAATAAAACGACCGCGGATTGGAGAAGCCGTTAATTTCAAGAATTATCAAAAATTAACCGCAAACCTTCTACAGAGAGTTCAAAATTCAAATTTGAAGAGATGGCTTTTCACCCCAGAAATATCGAATGAACTTCCCAAAAGTTTATTTCCGCGTATCAGATGACAAAATGAGGATAAATCCCGAGGAGATGGAGAGGCTAAGAGGATAATTGACAGCGGAAAGAGTTATGAAATCCATTCATTTCAGCGAGGCTGCAAGTTCAAGAAGTGGTTGTTCTCGAGAATAAATCGCCCGCGAGAATTCGACTGTACATAATTGCGCGACGATCGTAACCATCGGGCTTGTTCACTCGATGAGAAATTCATGGCCGAAAGGCAAACGGAGAAATGTCAGATGATGGCGAATCGATACGTCGTCGAACTGTGGCAACTGACAACGTTCGGCCTTCCTTCGATGAAAATAGAAACAACGAAAACATGTATATTCACCGATAAGACTTTTGTATCGTTCGCATTCGGCTCGATGTTGCATACAGAACGAACAACCGATTTTTAATAAGAATTACAGAATTACATTTTCATACATCGTACTTCATGTTCGAATTATTCAGTTAATTCTATCGAAGCAGTTTCGTTATATAAAATTATCATGAATTCTAGTAGTTTAAATGCAACAAAATGAAATATTTGTTAATTATTTTATTTACTGTAATATTATATTATTAGTAGTATGATATATTATATTATTATGATATTCTATGTCGATGATGCTTTGGATTACAGCATTTAAGATGTTGACCGCATGCCAAACTCTCAAGGATCAAGCAAGATTCTCAAGAGTTTCCAAACTCTCAAGACTTTCAAGATTTCCAAGATTCCCGAGATCGTCAAAATTATCGAAAACTTTCGAAAGATTCAAGATTTTCAAGAATTTCGGAAATATCAAGATCCCTTCCCCGAGACTTTCACCACTTTTCACGTCTGTAATCTACATCTTTCTATCTCAAGATTATGAAAACTTACAGCAACTTTTCGAGAGTTCTCCGAGTATCCGAAGAATTCTACTCGAAAGTGATTCGAATTTTTAAAGTCTGGAAAAATGTCAAATTATATTCCATTGTGGATCAATCGAATAATATCATCAAATGCTACTTTCTCAATGTTTAGATCGATAAATCCTCCACCTCGATTCCGTAATTTTTGCGAAATTAAAATATTAATTTCATTGAAGAATTGAATCGATTGGATATTCGATTTTTAATGAGTTTACTTCTCAGTGAATTCTCCCGATTTCTACCGATTTCTAAGACTTCTCATTCTCACTTTGATACTCTGTCAAACGACTGAGTCGGTAATTAACGAACCAGGCGGATTTGTTAATTGATCGTCTAACACGCATCGTGAGAAAGCTCGTTAGAAATCGCAGGACGAATGGAGCTGGTCCTTCAAAGGGCCATCCCTATGGGCCACCAATGGGGCTGTTATTTCTCCGGCCACGGGGGATGATGCGTTTCATTATTGCCTCGCACTTAATTACACGTTCTCCAACCGACTCTCCGTGCGCCGCTATTTTTCCCCTCTCTTTTCGTCTCCGACAAAAGCTCGGTCGTTCGATTCTACTCAGAAGGGGATGGGATCACGCGAAAGCTCTCATTGGTCTCATTGGCTCACATTTCCTCGCGGCGATGATAACTCGAAAAAACTCGACAAAAAACGAACGAAGGGAAGAAATTCTTTTTCACTCATCGGAGGAATTATGAAAGAAAGAAAAAAATCTTATCTGTTTGTCTTTGCAACTTTGTTGGTGGAGAACGATTTAGAAAACTTTCGCATAACGTGCGAATTCATAATAAAATACATGTGGATATGTATTTTATTATGAAGGTAGAAATTTCAGTTCCTTGATAATTTTTTTCGAAGCTCGATCAAAAAATTGAATAATATGTCATAACATGGGTGAATAGAAATACTCACGGTGACTTGAAAATTCTTGGCTGGTCAGATAAGATGTTCAAATTATAGAATAAATATTCAAAGTGAAGTACTCGCAAAAATTCGTAAAAATATGACTTATGGTACAAGTAGACAAATACAGTGCAATAAATATACAACTAAATATAATACGAATACTGTTGTATTTTAACGAACATAATTTATAAAAAAAAGAAAAAAGAACATCGTCTTTTGTACTGCACGCGTTCAATTCATTCAAGGACCTTCGAATTATACTTTATATACTATATTTAAATAAAATATTTTCATCTTTGAATTTTCAAATTGTATTTTATATGTTTAAATATTTGTGTCTCATTTCGCACACTCTACGCATTCAATTCATTTCTGGATGTTCAAATTTCCCACAAACTCATGTCAAATTCACTTGGAATGTCCCATGTACTTTCGCGCAGAATCAGATTCAATTAAATCCCCACGCGAATTCGATTCCTTCAGTCACGAGGAATCGCAAAAATTAAGATTAAGACTCCATTTAACCTGAGAGAGTAATAAAAAAGGGTCGAAATAATGCTCGATTCTTACAACGAGAAACGTAATTGAAGTGGTAAGATGTTGTAAAAAAAAAAATGAGAAAAGTGAAAGAAAAAGAAACGAAAGAAAAAAAACAAACTGGAGGAAAAATGCGTCATGGATTTGGGTCGTGGAATCAACGAAGCCGAGCCAAAACCGCGAACGTGCCAAGAAAAGTTGCCTCACGGCGATAACTCGGCCAGAAGCAAAAGGAAGCAACAGGAAGTCGAGTCGAGCTGGAACCCCCGTGCAGGTTAATGAATTAAGTCGCGGAAAAATTTTCACCCGCTAGGAGGAAACACCGCTGTTTCATCGCCGATTTCAACTGTAGGTATGCAGCTTGTTGTCACACTCGCGCCTGAATATAATCGGTCACGTCCCTGAAGATGTCTCTCGCAAACTATCCGCTTCCCGAAAAAAGTGGAGCACGTCGCGTGTCGAAATTTCAGAAAATTTACTCGTTAATTCACACGAATCACAGAATATAGGATTTATATATTTATAAAGATATAGATTTATATGTAGAAGAACATACAAAAAAACAGGGAGAAAGCTTTCGATAAATGACATAATAATTAAAATATTAGACTATTAGATTATTGAAATTGGTATTAATAACTCTTAGCTCCAGAATTTTATTTATTAATTGAATTTTGTTATTAACCTTTATCAGAGAGAGTATCAAGCAGAACTTGTGAAATTCAAAAAGACGACGAACTTCAGACGAAGTTCTCGTTCGACGTATAAGTTTCAATAAAATTGACACTGTTTGTCAAAAAAATAGAAACTTTCATATAATTATACCATGTATTAATATTGTCATTCGTAACATTTCGTATTAATTATATCATTGGAACTATTGCCACAACGAGACACACCAACAAATCGATGATTCAAACACCTAATCTTTCAGAGAACACCAAAGAGAGATAAGNTAAAAAAAAAAAAAAAAAAAAAAGAAACCGAGTTGAGCAGAAAGTGGCAAAGTAGTTGGAAAGTCGAAGACTCGAACAAAAAAAGTAATTGTCAAGCAAACAGGATTTTCTTCCTCGGCGAACTACGAAATCTCGCAGAGTTGCGCATCTACAACCCCTTTTGTTTTCCCTCGGCCATTACACAGGGACCTGGCGTCTCGCTCTAAGTATCCGCTAACTTTCCCACCGCAAGACTTATGCTCAAGATTCAAGAGTGCCTCCCGATTCTTTGCAAACTACTCTTAATCCATTTGTTTCTCAAAAAGAAAAACAGAAAAAAGAAAAAAAGAAAAAGTGGAGCACGCTGGATAATTTCTTCGAGATTACACAGACCTCTCCCCTTTCTCTCTTCCTCCTTTCTCTTCCCTTCTTTCGAAGACGAAGCTGCTTTCGAAAATTCGTATTTCCTTGGTGGCGATTGATTTGTTTGCCCGAGTTCGGCTCTGTCTCGGGTAGAATTTGTGAATTTGTTTTCTTCCCCACCTTCGAGGGGTTGCTTCGAATCGCGAGGAAAAGGGGTAGGTCAGTGAAGACGTGGAATCTTTCGGGGATTATTGATCTTGATGCTGCAACTTCGGAACGGCTCGGGGAGAAAGGCGACTGTTTACTGCGAAACTTTTCCTACTTTTTTTCCGCCGAGCGGTATCGTGCGTTCGCCGACCGAAAGGGGGTGTCGCCGATGCTCTTCCCCCGATAATTATGATCCACGATCGGAGAAAACGTTGAAATATATATTTATGTCACTTCGAGTTTTCAAACCCCGTTGAAAAGTTAGATATTATCCTCGAGGATTATAAGATCATGGATATTTTCATTGTTTCAAGTCATCAGAATCGACCAAGATACGAATTTTGTTTTTGTCGAAATTAACATTGATTAACATTGACAGGCACGTAATCGTAGAAACCGGAGTTATAATATTTTACATGTAGAAAATGTTTCTTATTCCAATGTCAATCAGTCGCTTAAATCAACGCTTAAAACTTTTATGTATGATTTTTCTTCCTTCTGGAATTCTTTCACTTTGTTTGAGTATCCTATGGATGTTCAAATCTGATGACAAAATTCCAATTCACTCATCCAAAATTATTGTAGTCTAATTGTAAGTGCGCGAAATTTTCACTCATCACTGTTTCCCTCCCTTTGCACTTTTATTTTATATCCTTTAATACATTTGCTGTTGTTTAATCGTGTTTGCATGAAGCGAGAACAATCGAGTCTCATCTTGCTCAGATATTCAAAATTTCGAAAGGAACAACGATAAATATTCTACTCAATATATAATATTATTGAAATTTGTGTCAGT